>JBBDGP010003053.1:0-91868 GCA_037952835.1 Lithobates septentrionalis
AACTTGATTTTTAAAGATTTAACCACTCACCCTCCGGAAGATTTACCTCCTTCATAACCAGGTCATTTTTTGCTATTTAGCACTGCGCTACCTCAACTGACAATTGCACAGTAATGCGACACTGTACACAAATGGAATTTATATCATTATTTCTCCACAAATAGAGCTTTCTTTTGGTGGTATTTGATCACCTCTGGGATTTTTATTTGTTGTGCTATAAACCAAATAATACAAAAAAAGAAAATTTCTGCTATAAAACATCCAATAAAATAAATTTGAGGCAGTTTACGAGCAGGTGGAATCCCCGCTGAATTTCAGCCAACTCAACACTTGCTGTGGATTGAATGGCTTCAGTCTCTTCTGGCCAGCCTTAGAAGATCTTGCAACCCTGGGTACCTACAGTATTTAAGAAATGTTTCACCACCAAATTGAGGACATGTGACAGGCATGGCACAAATGTCAACTTTCCTTGCTGAAGGGCGAAAAGAAGGATAGTGCCATTATTGCACACCACCATTCCTGTCTCAAGCTGGTGTGGCGTGAACCACCACTGGGCCTGCCCCTGCAGAGCTGAAAGAATCTCTGCTCTGGAGTGGCTCCTGTCCCCTAAACAGATCACCTGAAGCACTGCATGGCATCTTTTAGGCTGACTTGTTTAATAGCCCCTTGATGGATTAGGGGGTTCTGGTGGTTCATAGGACAATTTAGCAGAGGAGGGTTTGGAGTAGGAGGAGGTGGGGGTGGAGCTAAGAGATCTTGCATCATCACCACCAGATGTATGGAGAAGTGACGGCACAACAAGCTCCAGTACTGAGCCCTGTCCTGCACTCTTCTTAGTTGAAGGCAGAGTTACCCAGTGTGCTGTGAACAAAATATATTTTCCCTGACCATGCTTGCAGGACCACATGTTGGCAGTAATGTGGACCCTGCTGCTGACTGCCTTGCCCAATGATGTCACAACATTGCCTTCTACATGATGGTACAGAACTGGAATGGCCTTACGTGCAAAGAAATAGTGGCTGGGAACCTGCCATTGTGATACAGCACATTCTGATAATTCACGGAAGGGGGCAGAATCCTCCATGAGGAAAGGAGAGAAGTTGTAAAGGCAGAAGTTGTAAAGCCAACAATTTGGACAAGCTGAAATTTAGACACTGGACATGTGGGTGGCAAGAAGTGTGTTTTTTTTTTTCGATGCAGAAGCCGGGGCAGAGAAATATGTCTGCTATACTCTACAGCTGGTGGTGTACTATTGGCAGATGTGCTGCAGGGATCTCGGACATCCTGCGCTATACCTTCATCCCTGTCATTGGAGGCTGCTGAGAGGTCATAAGATATAGCAGGGGTAGGCATGAAAGGTGAGGAGTGAGGAGGAGAAGAGTTGTGTCCCTTTTGTGTGGCTTTCAGGTGCTCTTGCCAATGGGCTACATAAAACAATGTGGTACATAAAATGGTTGGCGTTTTTGCCACACTTGATGTGCTTGAGACAAATTTTTGCAAATTGCAACAGTGCGATCGGCTGCGCATGTACTAAAAAAGGCCCAGGCAGCTGAGCTGTGGGAAGTGGGTGGGGAGATTACAGCTCCAAAATCTGATGGAATAGGGTGGCTGCTCTCTACCCCTCTATAATGGCTGCCTCTGGAGGACATCCTGCCTTGTTGGGGTTGTACCTCCCCCTCACTTTCCTCCTCTGCTCCATCCGGCACCCAAGTCCCATCAGTGACCTCATCATCCCCTCTATCCTCATCTTCACTGGAGACAACTTGGAAATACGCTGCAGCTGGGGGAACAAAACTGCCAATTTGTGTACCAGTGTTCTCCCCCCTCTGTAGGTTCATATTCCTTTCTTCCTCAACCTCAGAACCAACATCTTAATATGTCTGGGCATTATCAAGAAGTGGCTGATGCTGTTTTCAAATAACTCAGCTGACTCCTCTGTGCCTGATGCTGGGGCTATAGCAGGAATAGCTGGGGACATGGAAGCAGAAGAAGGCACTCTGGAAGCTGCAGTGGACTGCACACTAGTCTCTGCTTGGAAATGATGCCCTGACTGAGTACTGTCCACATCCACCTTTGCCTGTGGACACATACGCTGCTGCCCCCCTCAAAGTGCCATGGAAACGTCTGCCTCTTCTTGTTGGTCTCCCAGACATGATGGGTGGAGGGGGCTTATTACCCAAATTTAATAGTAACTGGGAAATGTGTGATTGGATGCACTTTACTGAATGAAAAGTGTTGTTTGGTGCACTTTAAATTGAGGACTGACACTGACAGAAATGTAAAAACTATTAAAAAAATAAAAAAGGAAGTAACCTTTTATAGTGTGGAGTGGGACTATGAGCACTGAGCCATGATTGGGCAAAGTCTTCATGACTTTGTCCAATCATGGCTCTGACAGTGTTCTGTGCCCTAATTCAGCGGTCAGATATATTACTTCATCCAATTAGGGCCCTGGAATTCACTGTGCAGTTCAAGCCGAGCAAAAGTTTAACCCGAACATCACCTGTTCGCCCATTCGGGAAAACATCTGATTATGCGGGGTGCTCGGTTGGATGTTCGTCCAATGAACCATTCCATTGTTTAGCGCTCAGCTGACGAGCATCTAACCGAGCACCCCGCATATTCAGATGTTTGCCGAATGGGCAAACAGGTGATGTTCGGGTTAAACTTTTTCTTGGCTTAAACTGTTCGCCCAACTCTATTCAGGAGGAATACAAGACAAAGGGTAAATATTTTAGGGTACAGCTAACATCTCTAAAGGCTCCCTGTAAGTTAGAGAATCTTCACTCCTTGAGGTCAGGTCCTCTTTAAATTGTCTGCCTGGCTATACCATGGAGTTACGGAAGGTGTGTGATGTCACATATAATGCTTGAGGGGTTTCCCCGAGAAATAAACCTTCTATGGAGCCTAATTATGTTATTATGTGACTTCACCCAATTCTTGGCAGACATTTATACCTCCGCCCACACCAATATAGATCTATAATTACAGATACGGAGATGGACTATTTCACAACAACAACCGGTGCCTGGAAGTCACAAGAAAGTAAAGGATTGGGAGGATTTATTAATGTGATGAATCAGTGAAATTAACAAATAATGAGAACCAAACAAGGTGAATGTTTTGACATGAGAAGATGACATCTGAGATCCAAATGATGAACACCAATATCTGTGTATGAAGATGGAAACAATCAATACTGATATCTGCAGATAACATAACTGAACAAACAGTACAAGAATTATTGGAAATAATAATTTCTATACCCAAATACACACCCAACTATGACATAACTGGGCCGAAATACACACTAGGACAGGACCAGGCGCAAATACACACCTGACTAGGACAGGACCGGGCCCAAATACAAACCCGACTAGGACAGGACCAGCCCAATTACGCACCTGACTAGGACAGCACCAGGCCCAAATACGCACCTGACTAGGACAGGACCGGGCCCAAATATACACCCAACTAGGAAAGGACCGAGCCCAAACACACACCCGACTAAGACAGGACCAGCCCAATTACGCACCTGACTAGGACAGCACCAGGCCCAAATACACCCCCAACTAGGACAGGACCGGCCCCAAATACACACCCAACTAGGAAAGGACCGAGCCCAAACACACACCCGACTAAGACAGGACCAGGCCCAAATATGCACATGACTAGGACAGGACCGGACAGGGCCCAAATACGCACCCAACTAGGCCAGGACCAGGCCCAAATACACACCCGACTAGGACAGGACCGGGCCCAAATACACACCCGAGTAGGACATGACAGGGCCCAAATACACACCCTAGTAGGACAGGACTGGGCTCAAATACACATCAGACTAGGAAAGGACCGGGCCCAAATACACACCTAACTAAGACAGAACTGGGCCAAAATATGCACCAGACTAGGACAAGACCAGACCCAAATACACACCCTAGTAGGACAGGACCAGGCCCAAATACACATCTGACAAGGACAGGACTGGGTCTTCTCAAAGTCCTCCCAGGATCTGAGACCAGTGGAGACCAGACGCAATCTGTCTTGGCTACTAGGAGGACATTGGGGGTCAGAAGACCCAGTCCTGTCCTAATCTGGTTATCAGCATGTTTTCCTCCGTTTGGGAGCTTAAAGCGGTTGTAAAGGGTGATTTTTTAGAAATACAAAATAATAAACGTTTTACTTGTAGGCAGGCTGGAAATGTGTGCAGCTTAGTTAGCTAGCAGCCGGTCCACCTGTGCCATAAAATGGGGGACAACTAAGGTCCAGAAGCTGGAGCGGGAATGCAGGTACTGACGGGTTCAAGTCTCATTGCATACCTCTGAACTGTCCCTGATTTGGAACAAAGTCCCTCTGTCCCTCATTCCTCCTCATTTGTCGCTCATTTTGGTCTTATCTATATAGTTGTATATAAAATGCACTTTTTAGCTCTTAAAAAGTGTTTCCCAGAGCTAAACATTTCTTCCAATTTCTAAATTGCTACATTTGTACATTTAAAAACCCAGTATAAAAGAATGGAAGTGGTAAAACAAGCACTTGTGGGTTTAACGAATTTTTTTTGTATAATTCTTCTTTAAGGGGCGTGACAGGGGGTGTGTCCTATGCTTACATAGTATTGCTAATAGGTGTCCCTCTTTCACATCTCAAAATGTTGGGAGGTGTGTCATTGTGGCAAGGAACCAGAATGGTGGAAGACCAAACCATGGACAATGCCATAATAGACTTTCCCATCACGGAAGGATGCCAGGGCCACTACATTATCTTAGGATCAGGGACAGGAGTGAGGTAACAGGGGTAAGCTGGACTGGAGGAGGGGTACAGGCTCAGCAAGTCCCTCCTAACGCAAATATACAAGCTGCAGTGTATACTGACACAGGACAAGTCACTTTTTAGAGGAACTCTGCACACAGTAAAGGTTCTTCTCTAAGTCCAGAAACTGCCTTAATGTTAGGTGAAGAAAGAAGTGCCCTCATGCCCCTCACACTGAGGAGATTATGGAAAGTGGGGATTTTTAAGTGATCAAAATGCACAACAAAAAAACAAAACCAAATGAATATTGCAGATAAAAGGTCATTTTTTTTTTTTACAGATTAAAAGTTGTACCACTAATATAAAAACATTTAATAGCAGCTACAAAAACATGGTGGAAATATCTATACACCAATGAGCAAGGGAAAAAAAGAGCATGTGAATCAACGCGTTTTGCCCAAAAAAGAGCTTCCTCATGATCCACTTTGTTTTTGTTTTTTCAATCTTTGTAATGTTGTAGCTGATGAACAATGCAAACAATAAATCATCCCATTATTGAAGGGCAAATATTGCAACAAATATATTCACGCCATACAAAAAAGATCTTAATTCATTAAACATCTATGAGGTTTCCGAAAAGGGAAAAGAAGAAGAAAAATAAAAAGAAGAGAGACCATAAAACAAAAACCAAGACCCACCGAAACATACAAACACAAAGCTGAACTGAACCCAGAAGGAGAGCCAAGGTCAACAAACAACTGCCTTATTGTTAGTTGTTTCACATGACCGCAGTCTCCACCTGGTCCCGGGCATTCGCTACCCCATGTGCACATGACTCCACCCACACACTGGCATAGTCCAAGGGACCCGGCCAACAAACTTCCCTGCTCTCAGGGCCAGAGTAACATAGAGGCTATTGGAGCTGTAACTCCAGGCCCCTACCTTGAGATAGGCCCAGCCCAGTAAGTCATTAATGCTGTTTGGTCTGTGTGTACATGATTAATATGTAAATTGCGGGCTGTATTGGTATGTATATGGAAGGCGGTATTGTTATGTAAATCACGGGTGGTAGGCGGTATTGTTATGTAAATCACGGTCGAAAGGCGGTATTGATATGTAAATCACAGGCTGCAGGCTGTATTGTTATGTAAATTGTGGGTGGCAGGCGGTATTTATATGTAAATTGTGGGTGGCAGGCGGTATTTATATGTAAATCGTGGGTGGCAGGCGCTATTGCTATATAAATCGCGGGTGGCAAAATGTTGGTAGCTCTCTTAATTTTGCCTATACAGACGTTGCCTATGATGACCCAACCTAGATCCATGCGCTGGGCAAATGGGGCATCTGGGGGTCTACTGACTTGTCTGTTTACCTTATAATGTCTCTTCCCAAAAGAAGAAGGATCTGAGCATCTTTGTCAAGCGGCGGTATCTCATTTGCTATAACCTTCAGTTGAGGGTGATGGAAAGCAGCAGCTTGAGTAAGGATTTCTTTCCTGTCAGCAGGTATCTGATTGCACTCAACAAGTGTAGGTAGGGGCAATTACAAGTTACTTTTGAGAGAAGATATCATGAGTCCATGAGCCCTTCTTCCAGAAACCTCTATAGTTCCACTACAGGTACCTAAGGTGTAAGGATGAGCTTCGTCTTTTATTTTAAATAGATCAAATAGTTCTGATTTTGCTAGTGATCTATTGCTCTGATCATCTAAGATAGCATACACCTTTAGAGTCTTTCCTGGTTGATCCTCGAGGTATATGTTCACCAAGAATATTTTAGCACAGGACTTATCACAGCAGTCTTCTCCACAAACTTCAGTGCAGGATGAAGAAACCATAGTAAAATTAAGCACAAGGTCTGTATTCTCCCCGCCATGCGTTGACCTGGGAGGAGAGTTAGCATCAAGTCCAACCTATGTTTGTGATTTTATGTCAGTATTACATTGTATATCCCTGTATGTTGCGGTCGTTCAGCTGCTTATCTAATAGTTTTTGAAATTAGCGATGCAACCCGCTGAGACCACCGCCTGTGGAAGGGAATTCCACATCCTAACTGCTCTTAGAGTAAAGAACCCTCTACGTAGTTCAAGGTTAAGTCTCTCTTATGATTTAGTGAATGGCCGTGTGTCATATCAAATTCCCTTTCGGGGAAAAGCTTTATCCCTATTGTGGGGTCACCAGTACAGTATTTGTACATTAATAAAAAATTAATTGTTGGGACTTTGTATGAGACAACAACTGCTACTAAGTTTGTATGTCTCCATCCTTGAATCGTAGAAAAAAAATCCCCTTTGTTTTCTCCCCTTTTTTTCTGGTTTTTGTACATTGCAATCATATCCCCTCTCAAGCGTCTCTTCTCCAGAGAGAATAAGTTCAGAGCTCACAACCTTTCCTCATAACTAAGATCCTCCAGACCCTTTATTAGCTTTGTTGCCCTTCTTTGTACTCGCTCCATTTCCAGTACATCCTTCCTGGGGACTGGTGCCCAGAACTGGACAGCATACTCCAGGTGCGGCCGGACCAGAGTCTTGTAGAGCAGGAGAATTATTGTTTTATCTCTGGAGTTGATCCCCTTTTTAATGCCAATATTCTGTTTGCTTTGTTAGCAGCAGCTTGGCATTGCATGCCATTGCTGAGCCTATCATCTACTAGGACCCCCAGGTCCTTTTCCATCCTAGATTCCCCCAGAGGTTCTCCCCCCAGTCTATAGATTGCATTCATATTTTTGCCACCCAAATGCATTATTTTACATTTTTCTACATTGAACCTCATTTGCCATGTAGTTGCACACCCCATTAATTTGTTCAGATCTTCTTGCAAGGTTTCCACATCCTGCGGAGAAGTTATTGTCCTGCTTATCTTAGTAATGTCTGCAAATACAGAGATTGAACTGTTTATCCCATCCTCCAGGTCATTTATGAACAAATTAAATAGGATTGGTCCCAGCACAGAACCCTGGGGGACCCCCCACCCCTGACCATTCCGAGTACTCCCCATTTATCACCACCCTCTGAACTTGCCCTTGTAGCCAGTTTTTAATCCATGTACTCACCCTATGGTCCATGCCAACGGACCTTACTTTGTACAGTAAACGTTTATGGGGAACTGTGTCAAATGCTTTTGCAAAATCCAGATACACCACGTCTACAGGCCTTCCTTTATCTAGATGGCAACTCACCTCCTCATAGAAGGTTAGTAGATTGGTTTGGCAAGAACGATTCTTCATGAATCCATGCTGATTACTGCTAATGATACCGTTCTCATTAGTAAATTCTTGTATATAGTCCCTTATCATCCCCTCCAAGAGTTTACATACTATTTATGTTAGGCTAACTGGTCTGTAATTCCCAGGGAAGAAAATCCCTGCAGCAGAAGGAACTGTAGTGTAGGGGCTGCATGACTGGGGGACGCTGTACAAAGATGCACCAGGAAGTAGTGGGCAGAAAGGGGGAGGCATTGCTGTAGGCTCAGGGGATGGTACCACAGTCTTTTACAAAGCACAAGGGCAGGGTGGAGCTTACCAGTCAGGCACAGTGTTGGAAGAAGTAACACACAAGCTTAGAGCTTTTAGCTTGTCTGCTGTTACCTCTTAATGGAGAAGATTGACAGGATTCTAGAGCAGCTCCGCTCTGCGGCTGTTGTACATGGACCTGAGTGGTTTGCTGCTCAGTTGGCTGAGCTGCTGCCGTGGTCGGGGGAAGGTATGTTGAGCCAGTGCCCCCTCCCCCCCACGGCGCTCACACAGAGGTCGCGACCTCTGGCGCGCTTCAGCCCAGATACAGCTCCCAGGGTTGGCCGCCGTTCAGGGAGCCTGTTACCGGTCCCTCCAGCTCCCCGGACCAAGCGTCATGCCCCTGCTACAGCTGGGGGGGGGACAGGCTCGACATACCTTCCCCTGACCCCGGCAGCAGCTCAGCCAAACGAGCAGCAAACCACTCTGGCCCATGTACCAGCCCGTCGTGTCATGGCGTCCCCTTCCCTCACCAGACCTGCAGCGGCATTGGCTCATGATGCGGCGCGTGGTGCGGCGCGTGGTGCGGCCTGGTGTGGAAGAACTGATGGAACAGGAACGGGCCACTCCCCCAGGGCAGCCGCGGCCATCGATGGTGAAAGCAGAGGTCCAAGGGGTGACGGCGTCGGTGCCAGAGCAGCTGCTGCTGGCAAGCAGAGGGCTCCACATGTGAGGTTGTTGGTGGTAAACCAGATAATGAGGAGCACCCCTGAAGTCACTGTTGCCCATGAGCGCCCAGCCCCTGCAGCTACCATAGCGTCCCCTGCTGGCCAGAAGTACCAGTGATCAGAGGGCGAGCTGTCTGAGTTGGATTCGGAGGTGCCAGGAATGGCGGCGGACCTGTCGGGGTCTCTACAGGGATTTGGAGTGGCGGCTGGTCGGTCCGTTTCCCCTGGGCAGCCTGGTAAGCCCTCTTCTTTTTCTTTACCTTTATCTTCTCCTATCTCCATGTTGTCTGTGTCTCCCCCTCCCCCCGCCATCACCTCCTCTGTGGAACAGGGTAGGGGCCTTGGGTGTGGGCAGTGTCCTGGGGCCTGGGAAAGGGTTGCTGCAGCAATTAATGGTGTTGTTGTTAGCGGGCTGCAGGGATATGGTGAGTGGGGGCATCACAGTGGCGCCTGTTGCTGCCACGATCTTGCCAGCAGCGGCATGGGTGGTCGGGGTATGCATGACCGGTCACCTCCCCCCGCCTACAGTTCCGATATCACCTGCAGTGGTGGGGACCCCGCAGGTAAGTACAGGGGTGGGAGCCACCCCTCTGGCAGCAGCAGGAGCCTTTCAGATGAGTTTGGGGGTGGGTGCTACTCCCCCAGCAGTGGCTGGAACCTCCAAGGTGAGTACGGGGGAGGGCGCCACTGCAGGGTCGCTGAACACAGATGGGATTTGGCTGGTGGACACGGCTAGCTGTGAGGCCTATGTTTGCTATGAGGGCCCCCTGGGGGCTCACTTAAAATCAGAGGTGAGGGGGAAGAAGGGTGACTACGTAGAGATATTTTTGCTACTGCTGCTTGAGAAGTTTAATTTAGATAAGGTCAAGCCGGATGAGAGCAAAAAGGAAGAAAAGGAAAAACGGCATTATCGCCTCATCTCACGAACATTTGCAAATTGGATACAAGGTGGGTTTCCCAATTCCCAGCAAATTGGCAGAAGTCCCTCCCATCTCGGCCAACCTGCAGTCAGCATATGATCACCTAGATGTGGTTTCTAGTAAACTGCGAAACGAGGTAGCATTGGGTAGGATGGCGGGTCCATTTGCAGTACCGCCAGTTGGGGACTTGGTGGTATTGCCATTGGGGGTGGTCCCTACGAGAGAACTGAATCAGTTTCAGCTTATTCATCACCTTTCCCACCCAAAGGGTGGGTCAGTGAATGACGCAATTGAGCCAGCGCTTTGCTCGGTGTCCTATACCTTCTTTGATGAGGCGGTGCGATGGGTGCAGCGGTTTGGTAGGGGGGCGCTTATGACAAAGACCGACATTGAGTCGGCCTTTCGTTTGTTGCCGGTGCATCCGGATAGTCTGCATTTATTGGGGTGTAGTTGGGAAGGGGAGTATTTCGTGGATAGATGCCTGCCTATGGGTTGCGCTATCTCCTGTTCTTATTTTGAGTTGTTCAGTTTATTTCTGGAGTGGGTGGTCAAGGATTTGTCGGGCCTTCGCTCAATTTTGCACTATTTGGGTGATTTTTTGGTGATAGGTCCTCCAGATGATCGTTCTTGTTTGATGTTGTTGGCCACCATTCAGCACTTTTTCAAGTTTTCGGGGTTCCACTGGCAGAGGACAAGACGGAAAGTCCAATACCAGTATTGAAGTTCTTGGGTATCAATATTGATACCGAGCAGATGGAGTGCCAGCTGCCAAGTGACAAGCTGGAGGATCTTAAGAGGACGGTGGTGGCTGTGGCTCGCCGGTCCAAGGTACAGTTTCAGGACTTACAGTCATTGTTGGGGAAACTTAGCTTTGGGTGCCACATTATGCCAATGGAGAGGGTGTTCTGCAGGCGATTAGCGGTGGCTACGGCTTGGGTCAGGGCCCCGCATCATTTTGTTCATCTGGGATGGGACCACAGGGACGATTTAAAGGTTTGGGTGGAGTTTTTGGAACAGTACAGTGGTAGGTCTTTTTGGCTTGGGCCTGCAGTTCAGGCACAGAAACTGGAGTTGTTCATGGACCCAGCGGGATCTGTGGGTTTTGCAGCTTACTTTCAGGGTAGGTGGTGTGCAGAATGATGTCCGGAGGAGTTGGCGGGGTCCCCATTGATTAGGAACTTGATGTTGTTGGAATTGTTCCCTATTGTGTTGGCAGTAGAGCTTTGGGGGCGGAGTTCAGGGACTGGAGGGTCCATTTTCATCATCAACAAACGTACCACCAGCATCATCTTTGCCGGTGGTACATTTGTTGTGTCATTTGGTGTTACGTTGCCTGATGTTTAACATTGTTGTGTGTGCCGTGCATATCCCAGGAGTTGAGAATGAAGTGGCTCACGCACTTTCTTGCTTACAGTGGGACAGATTCCAGCAATTGGCACCAGAAGCGGAGATGCTTGGGGTTCCGTGTCCCAGTTATTTATGGGATCTTGTGCTGGCACCGTAATGGCGTTGGTTCGGCGGTCGCGGTAGGTCCACTTTTAATTCATGAAACAGGGTTGCCTCTTTCCACGTATCAATTCCTATCAGTGTTCAAAAGATGCCTGGAGGTAGGGGGGTTCTCTGTGTCAGAATATTCGTCCCATTCGTTCAGAATTGGGGTGGCAACAGAAGCATTGCGGTGGGGTTTGAGTGATCAAATCTTACAGCGTATTGGGCATTGGGAATCTCATCGGTTCAGGTTGTACGTCCGCCCTCACCTCCTGTAGGGGGGGAGTATGTCCCGTTTGGTGTGTTCTTTGTGTATGTGTTTGTTATGTGGGCTGTCTTTCTGGGGTATGTGCATGCTGGGAGTGTGTTTGGTGATTGTTCCCTGGGTCTATGTCCTGTTTGTTTCTTTCTTACAGGCCCGGTGTGTCTGATGTGGATCCTGGGCCATTTGTACATGCACTGGGGGGGGCAAAAAGGGCTTTGGTCAGGCCGGAAGGCAGACAGTTGGGTATCCCCCGGGTGGAGGCTATAGTACGGTGGATAGGGATCCTGTGGTCCAGGGTGTTACCGGAAATCCAATGGTATGCTCGTTTGGACAGGCCCCTGGGTGTGCTCCTGTTACATGCTGGTGGCAATGATCTTTGCCTCAGGGCCTCCAGGGAGCTCATCAGAGATGTTAAGTGGGATTTCCTCCATCTCAGGGTGTCCTTCCCGGACACGGTTATAGTGTGGTCAAACATTATTGGGAGGGTGGCCTGGCGGGGGGGCACGGTCGGTGGAACGTGTTAACAAAGCCAGAATAAAGGTTAACAAAGCTGTGGCTAAGTTTGTAGTCCGCAATGGGGGGCTGGTGGTGCGCCATTGTGAGCTAGAGAGAGACTCTGGCCTCTATTTAAGGGGTGATAGGGTACATCTTTCATCAATGGGAATTGATATGTGGTTTCTGTGGCTCCAGGAAGGTCTCCAACGGGTCTTACGGCTGTGGCGGGTCGCCCACGCGTAAGGGATCACTGGTGGGCTTCTGTGGCAGGGGTCTCTCGTTCCTGAAGGTCAGAATGGTGATGATATATATATATATATATATATATATATATATATATATATATATATATATATAAATAAATGGATGTATAATATATGGTGTGGTACGGGTTGGGACCTATCTCAGTATGGGTACCTTCCCTATCTGGTATTATGGACTATCGGTCATCGAGCTGAAAGTGCATGAAGGTGGTAAGCATTTGTCACTGAGCTGTATTGATCGCGGCTAGGGGCCAGGATGCTGTGGTGGTGGTCAGCCGATGAGATAGTGGTACCTTCTTTCAGGAACCTTAGACGTAGCAGTAAAATGTTTTTGGTTATGAATATGTGTTTATATATATATATATATACATATATATATATATATATATATATATATATATATATATATATATATATATATATATATATATATATATATATTTTTTTTAATTAAAATAAAAACTTATTTTTATACAATTTTATTGTTTGGAATTAATAAAGGGGCCATTGTTGACCATTAATCCAGACAGTGTTACGTGTTTCATTGGTAAGTTAAGATTAAGTAAGGGGGGTTTGTAAATGGGGTTGGGTCAGGGAAGCTGAAATATCAGCCTTACACCAAGGATGTATTTTGGGCACTTTTTTAAATATTGGTGCTACATTGTCTTTTCTCCAATCAGCTGGTACCATTCCAGTCAGTAGACTGTTCGTAAAAATTAGGAACAATGGTTTGGCAATTACTTGACTGAGTTCCTTAGGGACCCTCGGATGCAAGCCATCCGACTTATTAATGTTAAGTTTTTCAAGTCTATTTATAATTCTGTCCTCTGTTAGCCATGAGAGTGCTTCTTGTGACATGTCAGGAGGATAAATACTGCAGTTTTGGTTACTGAAGCCCCCTCGACTCCCCTGTGAAGACTGAAGAGAAGAATACATTCAATACCTTTGCCATCTCTCCATCCTTAGTAACCAGATTCCCTTCATCATTCTTTATGGGACCAATATGATCTGACCACCCTTTTTTACTATTTATGTACTTAAAGAATTTCTTGGGATTTTTTTTTACTCTCCTCCGCTATGTGCCTTTCGTGTTCTATCTTACCTGCCCTGATTTTACAATTACATTTCTTGTTTGCATTCTTTGTAAAGTTGGAATGCTGATGATGATCCATCTGCCTTGTATTTTTTGAAGGCCTTCTCCTTTGCTTTTATATGCGTTTTAATGTTGGAGTTAGGCCACCCAGGACTTTTATTAGCTCTTTTAAATCTATTTACTATTGGGATGCACTGGCTAATGTCCTTATTTAATATGCTCTTAAAGCATACCCATTTTTCCTCCGTGTTCTTTGTTCCTAAGATTTTATCACATTTATTATATTCTAGCAAGGATTGTAGTCTAGGAAAGTTTGCTCTTTTGAAATTCAGTGTCTTTGGATTCCCCTTATGTTTCCTATTTGTGTGATTTATACTAAAACTAATTGACCTGTGATCGCTGTTTCCTAAATTGCCCCGTACTTCCACATCCGTGATTAGGTCTGTATTGTTGGTAAGCAGTAGATCCAGTAACGCTTTATTTCTAGTTGGTGGGTCTTCCATCTGACCCATAAAATTGTCCTGCAAGACATTAAGGAACTGGCGAGCCTTAAATGAATGCGCGGTTCCCTCCGCCCAGTCTATGTCTTGATAATTAAAATCCCCCATTATGATAACACTTCCCATCCTTGCTGCTAATCCAAATTGTGATAGGAGATCTGTCTCCCCCTCCTCCCTCAGGTTAGGGGGCCTATAGCATACTCCCAGTATTAGTTCCCCCTTAGCTTCATCCCTTTGGAGCTCTACCCATAAGGATTCCACCTTCTCCCTAGCTCCCTCAGTGATGTCATCTCTCACATTCACTTGTACATTATTCTTGATATATAGGCATACCCCTACCCCTTTTCTACCCTCTCTATCCCTGCGATAAAGGGTATACCCTTGAAATTTTGCAAGCCAATCATGAGAGCTGTTGAACCAGGTCTCTGAAATTCCCACAAAATCCAAATCCTCCTCGTACAACAGTATCTCTAGTTCACCCATCTTGTCTGCCAAGCTCCTACCATTGGTGAACATGCCACGTAGTTTAGACCGGTCACATACTATCTCCTTATTGGGTTCTTCGTAGGATGCAAATACGACTTGTTAATATACTTACCTTGGGTTTATGTGCTTTAGTCAACCTACCACTAATGTCCCCAATACTACCCTCTGCAATATGTTCCACGCTGACTATCTCTACCTCTGAACCCTCCCCCCATCACCTAGTTTAAAAGCCCCTCTAACTTTGCGGCCATCTTCACTCACAGCAGATCTGATAGCAAGCTCCCTGACAAAGGTGTGCTGACAGCCGTTGTGACATCAGTTTAGGCAGATGTGTCACATGTGCTTTCCCATACTTGGCACTGCAGCGCATGAAACAGCCGCAAACATAGACTGCCATCTATCTCTGAAAGATAAATCAAAGTGCATGGTTCATATGTCAATGGACAGTTTGCGGTAACATGTCCCAGTTCCTGGCAATGAAAACACTTGACATTAGCCCAGTTAGGTCTGCTGACAGGCACTGACTTCCCTGGTTTGCGATGCCCATCTCCAGACCTGGCACCAAAAGTACTCCCCCGTCTCCTTGCCATGCTTACCACCCACTATATGCCATAACAGAGAAAGTCAAACCTGAGAGCTCTGCCTCTGATTCAGCTACTGTCACCGAGTCTGGGCAATCCCACAGTTCCGAAAACGTACAAAAATCCCTACCAATTATGGCCTTGTGCACTAAGTGGGGTACAACTCCGACCAGATAAGTCACGGTACCTAGGTCAGTTTCATACTTGACAGTGGCTATAGGATACTCCTGGGTATCCCCATGTACACAAATCACAGCATTTTTTTCTAGCATAAAAACACACACACAGTTTTTGACAATCCATTTATTTAAAGAAAAAACCTGGTGACATCACCTGTTGACACCGCCCCCTTGTGACGTTACTGACCGGTGCATGCTGGGCCGGTGATGTCACAAGGGACGGTGCCACCAGGTGATATCGCCAGGTGGCTCAGCCCCTTACCTATATAAAAACTGTTGAACGGCGGAGCCTGCAGTAGGCAGTAGCCTTCGTTGCAGGGCTTTTTTTTCCGGGTCTGGTGGGGGGGCAGCATACAGTACCACCACCCCCCCTAGTCAGTCGGTCTGGATGTCAGTCAGCCGGCGGGTCTAGTGCACTTACCCCATCAGCGGCGCTTCTCCCGGGCACTCAGCAGCAGAGTGGCTCTCCCTTCCCCTGCTCTCCACGGGTGAGGCTCTGGCTTCCATTTCCTCCTTCTCAACGGTCCAAGCGGGAGTCTTCTCTTTTTGGTCGATCAGAAAATGGGTCTCAGACCTGATTCTGATTGGCCAGATTGAGGATTAGTGTTACAACAGCGAATATTTATTCGCTGTTGTAACACCTGGGTGGGCTTATGGCGCAATGCTCTGCGCCACAAGCCCACATATTTTGAAGCCTATTAGAGCTTATGGCTCTAATCAGCTGCTTCAAAAATACACCCTCTCTCCGCCGCAATTCAGGCACCCGGTGTCCGAAAAGGGAGTGGATGCCTGGATAGGGGGTGGCAGCGGCAGATGTGGATAGATTCATGCATAGCAAGAATCTAACCATTAGTCATATAGTGGTGGTGTGGAGAGAGAGGGGGCGGCGCCCGGGCACCCCTAATGGACGGGCCGCCACTGAACAGACGTCACTTCCTTTTCAGTAGTGGTATCTCTTCTCTCCTCTCCATATCTCTGTGTATAAATATTGGAGTTCCAGAACCCTTTCCAGAAGGAATCTAAGGGGTCCTCAGAGCATAAAAACCCTTTGTTCATCAATCCGCTAGGTATTATTTCATTCCCACACATTTGTTTTTTTTAAGTTTTTTTTAAGTTAGTCCGCCCCCAAGGGACCAAAGATGGTGGCACAGGACCCAGACTCTGACAGCGGTTCAGAGGATCACAGCAGGACAATGCAGGATCCGAATTGAGAAGAGGTAAGAATGGGGGGGGGGTCATGGACATGGAGAAGGGTGACTGAAGTTCATCTTTCTGTTATCTTATAAAGAAAAGAAAAACCTCTGATCCTGTCGATTGGATTTGAAAGTTTATTTAGAAGAAAAGTTACAAAATAAAAAGATGAAGATCAAAAAACTAGAGAGGTCAACACACACACAAAATTTAACACAATGTATGAATCTCCAAAATACATTTTACATTTTAAGACTTCATTTCAATGAACTTTTATGTGTATTGTGGGATCAGCAATTCATTAATAGCCGCAAGTAGTTTTAAATGACTTTTTTTCCTTTAGAAATGTCATTTTGCTGTCAGAATGTTCTAAACACGGGAAACATGCGCCCCTTTACAGGCATACTATAGACACCCCCCAGGTACAAAATTTAAAGGGATATTACACTTTTATTGTTTGACTTTAAGCATTATTAAAATCACTGCTCCTGAAAAAACTGTCATTTTTAAAACTTTTTTTTTGCATTGATCCATGTCCCCTGGGGCAGGACCCGGGTCCCCAAACACTTTTTATGACAATAACTTGTATATAAGCCTTTAAAATTAGCACTTTTGATTTCTTCAATAGACTTTTAAAAGGGTGTTCCACGGATTTTGAATTTGCTGCGAACACCCCAAATAGTTCACTATTCGGCGTACAGGAGCTTACGTTCAACTTGAACATCGGGCTCATCCCTACAAGCAGGACACAGCACTGGGGTGCAGGACTCACAGGAAGACAGGAGTATCTTAGCAGCAGTGGGATGCTGAGCTTACAGAAACACAGGAGGTACAATGTATGAAGATTACTGAAATGCAGGGACACAAGGAGTCTAGGACAGGTCAGCCTGCCCACACTGAAAACACTGGGAACACTGGGGGTACAGAGATCACACTAGGGGTACAGAAATCACACTAGGGGTAGGGGTACAGAGATCACGCTGGGAGATATTGGGAACACTGGGGGTACAGAGATCACACTTTGAGGCCTTGCAAACAGACACTAGGAACAAGGGAGATCTGGCTACAGGATATAGATATAGATAGATATGGACTCAGATATAGAACATGTTCTAAATCTTTCCGTCAGAAATGCAGACGGAGTTTAGCCCATTGGCAAGTCCGCTTGTGTGTACGCGGCATTAGAATATCGGGGTTACAAGGAGTCACTCAGAATGCAGAAGTATTGAGGTCAGTAGGAATATTTTCAGGAAGCTGATGACATGAAGAAGCACTGGAACGTCATGTACCAGCATGCCTGCAGATCTTTGGGAATACAGGTGATAGATCAGCAACAAAGCAGCAGATCTGGGACAAGGATTTTCTAATACATTCCAACAACCTTCTATCAAGACATTTCAAGGACATTCTAACAATATCTTTCTATCAAGTGAAACTATTATAGAAAAGACCCATCATCAGCATATACTGTAAGCACTTAATACTGTCATAGACATATTACCATTAGTAAAGCAGATATGAATTTTTCCTTATAAAAGGAGATCACTTTCTGGAAATGTTTGGCCTCCTCCAGTTATATAAATCGGGAAGTTTCAGTAGAATTGTTGGGAGTTTTCTGTATCTGGTCTTTGTGGAGGAGGACCTGCTGATGGTCTACTGGTTGTGTATGTTCTCTCTTACATCTCAGCAGGCTGTAGACATGTCTCTGCCACTGCGAGGACGCATAGTAATAGATCAGAGGATCCAGACAACAACTGACACTGCTCATACTGACACTGATGATGTAGACGATGTACAGGAAGTTACTGGCTTGGTTATAGACCTGCAGGAAATGCATTAACCAAATAACATTGGCTGGGCCAAAGCAGAGGACAAACACACACAACACAACCACAGACAGGAGGATGGCTCGGGATCTCTTCTGGGCGCCCTTCATGCTCGGTGTGCTGAGACTGCGGACTATTCCAATGTAACAGAAGGTTGTAATAATTAAAGGTAAGAAATAGAAAAATGCGATATAAAAGGGGAAATAATAGTAAACCTGAAACCTTTCAACCAATTCGGCATCCAGAACATCAGTACAGGTTGTGATATTAAGGTCAGGAAATGGTCGGGTTAGTTGTCTTATGAGAATCGGCACTGTGCTGACCATCGATATCACCCAGATGCAGCAACACACCAGCCAGGCTCTTCTCACTGTGCGCCAGGGAAGGGACTGGACCGGGTAGACCAAAGCCAGGAACCGGTCCACACTGATACTCGTCATCAGCAGGATGGATCCACGCATGTTACTTAAATACATGGCAGTGACAAATCGGCACATTCCTTCTCCCACCATCCAGTTATTTCCTGAGAATCTGTACATGATGTGGAAAGGAAGAATACTGACAAAGAGAACATCAGCAGCGGCTAGGTTCAGCAGATACACCACTGCCGGCTTCTTCACCTTCACCTTCACCAAAAACAGGATGATCGCCATTATATTGAGAGGAAGAGCCACAAGGAGAACCACGGTATAGATGGAGGGCACAAACTTAGTCACCAACCAGCTGTTCATATACTCTTTAAATTCATGTAAAAACGTTCTGTGCAGTATGTGGACCTCAATCTGTTGAGTTGCGTTCGCTGTAGTTTTATTACCTGAAAACATCAAAATATGGAGGTGAAGTCATTGTACAAGAAACATTTTGCAGCACTTTTCACATTACATCAAACAGGAGGACAGCTGGTGATCTTGTGTGCTGATGATTCCAATGTAAGAGAAGGGACACAGCAGATCTCTGGGTATATGCTTTGGCTCTAGGAGGTTGGACTCTAGGCAAACCAAAAAGGCACAGCAGATCTTTGGGTATATGCTTCTGCTCTAGGAGGTTAGACACTACACAAACCAAAATGCACAGCAGATCTCTGGGTATATTCCTTAGCTCTAGTAGATTAGACACTAGGCCAACGGAAAAAGCACAGGAGAGCTCTAGGAGTTTGGACACTAGACAAACCAATAGGCTCAGCAGACCTCTGGGTATACGCTTTACCTCTAGGAGGTTGGTCACTAGGCAAACCAAAAGGCACAACAGATATCTGGGTTAATGCTTCTGCTCTACTAGGTTGGACACTAGGCAAACCGAAAGGCACAACAGATATCTTGGTATATGCTTCAGCTCTAGGATGTTGGACACTGAGAAAACCAAAAAAGTCACAGCAGATCTCTGGGTATATGCTTTGGCTCCAGGAGGTTGGACACTAGGCAAACCAAAAAGGCACAGAACATCTCTAGGAGGTTGAACACTAAGCAACACACAAGGCACAGCAGATCTCTGGGCACATGCTTCTTCTCTAGTAGGTTAGACACTAGACAGACAAACAAAAAGACACAGGAGAACTCTAGGAAGTTGGACACTAGGCAAACCAAAAAGACACAGCAGAGCTATAGTCGTTTGGATACTAGGCAAACCCAAAGGCACAGCAGATCTCTGGGTATATGCTTCTGCTCTAGGAGGTTGGACACTAGGCAAACCAAAAGGCACAGCAGATCTCTGGGTATATGCTTCTGCTCTAGGAGGTTGGACACTAGGCAAACCAAAAGGCACAGCAGATCTCTGGGTATATGCTTCTGCTCTAGGAGGTTGGACACTAGGCAAACCAAAAGGCTCAGTACAGCTCTTGGTATATGCTTTGGATCAAGGAGTCTGAACAGTGGGCAACCCAAAAGATCTCTAGGAGGTTGGACATTAAGCAAACCACAAGGCACAGCAGATCTCTGGGTATATGCTTCTGCTCTACTAGGTTAGACACTAGAAAAACAAAAAGACACAGGAGAACTCTAGGAGGTTGGACACTAGGCAAACCAAAAGGCTCAGTAAAACTCTTGATATCTACTTTGGAATAGGAGTCTAAACACTGGACAACCCAAAAGACTTAGCTGTCTCTATTGGCTACAGCCAGCCATTTCCTTAACTCAGGCAGACAAGTCAATTAAAATAATAATGACAGGATTAGTGTCCCCCAATGAACTCCTGGAAGAAAGGAGCCGCCTGTACTTTGCTCCAAAAGCTGGCATTGACTGATGCAGTGACCTCCATGGGATAGAACTTGTTAAGTGTGTGATCTGAAGACCAGGTCCTAGCTTTTCATACCTGTAAGGCAGATGTCTGGTGCCTACCAGGTACCTACTGACCTGGGAGAATGAGCAGTAACAAGGAACATGGCCGCTCATCCTTTGGTAGTGTATGACTGGGATATCATCTGGTGAACCCATCATGTAATAGCAGCACTTGGCATTGTGGGTAGCCTCAGAAATTACAAAGCCTGAGGCAACCTTATAGAAGGAAACCATGAAGGACAGATGAATACTGGCCACTGTGTGACATTCAGAGAGTAAAAAGCAATCTTGGATGAGAGAGATGGACAAGAGGAGGACAGAACATTGTTCTCTCAGAGATTGAAACAACAATACTAACTTCAAAAGGAACCACCTTGTCCTTGTGGAGGATGAGGAAAGGTGATGAAAGCTAGCCATACATGATCTTGTTCAGACCACATTCAGGGTATTGCCCTATCAAAATTAAACTCCATGGATGAACCAGCGATTGCCTGAATACACAAACATTGACTTCATCTGATAGCATGCAGTCACTGCTCAGGCAGTAAATTTTCCATAGATTTTTGTATTCAAATATTTTATTAGACTGAGTAACGCAGAGGCCATCACATGTAAAATAACAGCTATTGTATATAAAGAATGGTTCCACGCAGGGAGAGGTACAATATCCAGGTTTGTTAACAGGTCAGAGCAAATAACAATCCAACACAATGGGTCAATCGACTTATAAACAAATATAGTCCATCAAATGATGGAAATTAGCAACCTAATAGCTAAAATAGAGGTATAAGAAGGTAAAGAACCGACAATTGGATGGCTCCCCCCAGCCATGGCCCAGGGGAGAACTAGGGCCAAGCAAAGCCAGAGGATTATACAGCAATGTGCTAGTAAACAAAAGAGAAAAGTTAGGGAAAAAGCCAAATTTGGCAGTGTGGGACCTTGTTGTCATATACCAATTTTATTAAGCACCCACAAAAATAGTTTGAACAAAGTACATATATACATCAGGTGCATCCGTGGAGAGTATTTAGTCATACTCTCTGGATGCACCTATGCATATATGTACTTTGTTCAAACTATTTTTTGTATCTCTTTTTGAATTTGAGATCTGTATAATTAATATACCCATTTATATCTATTCAGTAGAGAAAAATGTCCACAAATGTTCCTGAGGAAGCCACATGGCGAAACATGTTGCACTCATGTGTGGAAAATTGAACAGACACTTGGATACACTGTATGGAATAAGTGACGTCTGTTCTTTTTGGTGTGGCCACTGTTTTTGTCTCTTTTCATGTAGTTGTAATAAAATTATTTATTTTGTCATACTTTGTTGTCATCTATCAATTTTATTAAGCACCCACAAAGTCCCACACTGACAAATTTGTCTTTTTCCCTGCTCTTTTCATAAAGGGACGATGGTACCAAATTATACATCTGTGTTTTGATCACTCTAATGCCGCGTACACATGATCGGACATTCTGACAACAAAATCCTGGATTTATTTCCGAAGGATGTTGGCTCAAACTTGTCTTGCAAAAATGTTGTCGGAAATTCCGATCGTCAAGAACACAGTGACGTACAACACGTACGACGAGCCGAGAGAAATGAAGTTCAATAGCCAGTGCGGCTCTTCTGCTTGATTCCGAGCATGTGTGGAATTTTGTGCATTGGAATTGTGTACACACGATCGGAATTTCCGACAACGGATTTTGCTGTCGGAAAATTTGAGAACCAGCTCTCAAGTTTTTGTTGTCAGAAATTCCAACAACAAATGTCTGATGGAGCTTACACACGGTCGGAATTTCCAACAACAAGCTCACATCGAACATTTGTTGTCGGAAATTCCGACCTTGTGTACGCGGTATAAGGCTTAATGTACACGGGACGCTGAGCCAACCTCCTCTGAACTAATTTTTTGACAGCTTCAAACCGGCGTTTTAAAACGCCCATTTTGAGGCATTTTCATGCCGCGTTTTGGCGCGTTTGCGTCTAGGAGCGTTTTTTTAAGATAACATCATAGGACCCTCCCAAAGCCCAAATAACAGTATTATTTAACTATTTCAGCCATTCTGTGAGACCAGAGTCAGTAGCAGCAGCTGAGAGAGCAGCAGTGTACTTGTATCTACCTCAATTTTGGTGCTTTTACTATGGATCCCATAATGTGCATATGTGAGGAAAAAAATGCAAATTTTTTAATATTTTTGATTTTTAAATCGCAATTGATTAGTATTTTTTTTTGTTTATTTTTTATTATAAGCTGTATATGCAATTTCATTTTTTAAATTTATTTTTTCTTTTTTATGCAAAATTTAATTGCATTTTTTTAATATTTAATTTTTAAATTGCGATTAGAATTTTTTGTTTATTTTTTTTTTAAAAGCTGTATGTGTAATTTCATTTTTTAAAAATTTATTTTGGCTTTTTTATACAAATTTTAATTGCAATTTTTTAAATATTTTTAATTAACCCTAACCGGAAACCCTAACTTGTTCTTTAAAGGGGAAACCCTAATGCTAACCCCAACCGGAAACCCTAACCGAAAACCCTAACCCTAATAGGAAACCCTAACTCCTAACCCTAACCGGAAACCCCAACCCTAACCCTAACTTGTTCTTCAAGGGGAAATTCTAACCCCCTAAACCTAATGGGAAACCCTAACCCCTTACCCTAACCAGAAACAATAACCGTAACTTGTTCTGCAAGGGGAAAACCCTAACCATAACCCCCTAACCTTAATAGGAATCCCTAACCCCTAACCCTAACCAGAAACCCTAACCCTAACCAGAAACCCAAACTCTAACTTGTTCAAGGGGAAAACCCTAACCTCAACCATAACCCCCTAACCCTAATGGGAAACCCTAACCGGAAACCCTAACCCTAACTTGTTCTGCAAGGGGAAAACCCTATCCATAACTCCCTAACCCTAATGGGAAACCCTAACCCCTAACCAAAAACCCTAACCCTAACCGGAAACCCAAACCCTAACCCTAATTTGTTCTGCAAGGGGAAAACCCTAACCATAACCCCCTAACTCTAATGGGAAACCCTAACCCCTAACCCTAACCAGAAACCCTAACTGGAAACCCAAACCCTAACCCTAATTTGTTCTGCAAGGGGAAAACCCTAACCATAACCCCCTAACTCTAATGGGAAACCCTAACCCCTAACCAGAAACCCTAACCCTAACCGGAAACCCAAACCCTAACCCTAACTTGTTCAAGGGGAAAACCCTAACCTCAACCATAACCCCCTAACCCTAATGGGAAACCCTAACCGGAAACCCTAACCCTAACTTGTTCTTCAAGGGGAAAACCCTAACCCTAACCATAACCCCCTAATGGGAAACCCTTACCAGAAACCCTAACTCTAACGAGAAACCATAACCCTTACCATAACCCTAAACTTGTTCTTCAAGGGGAAAACCCTAACCATAACCCCCTAATGGGAAACCCTAACCAGAAACCCTAACTGGAAACCATAACCCTAAACGTGTTCTTCAAGGGGAAAACCATAACCCCCTAACCCTAATAGGAAACACTAACCCTAACCCATAACTGGAAACCTTAACTCTAACTGGAAATCCTAACACTAACTTGTTCTTCAAATGGAAAATCCTAACCCTAACCATAACCCCCTAACGGGAAACCCTAGCCCTACCGCTAACCCTAACCCTACCCTTAACCCGAAACCCTAACCCTAACTTGTTCCTCAAGGGTAAAACCCTAACGGGAAACCATAACCCTTACCATAACCCCTAAACTTGTTCTTCCACGGGAAAACCCTAACCCTAAATTTCATGCAACTATGTTTGATCAAGTCGGGGGTGAAGCTGAGTGGTGGGATCATCTGGTTGAAATCTAACAACATATAGGTCAAATTCCAATTATACATTGGCTAACAGCAATGCTAGTGGTGTATTGGATTGGATTGGATCATGGGCTCATTAGGGGTATATAAATGGTCTATGAAGCATAGCAAGCAAATACAAGTTTTAAATTTTTTTTTGTGTGTTTTTTTCATCATTTGCTATCATTTTTAAGTTTTTTAATGTTAAAAAATAGGGCACCTGTAAAAAATGCTTCTAAACGAAATTGCGGCAAAACGCCGGTACCGCATTTAGCGTCTGAAACTTTGACGTCTTAACTCATTGTTTTGCCTTCAAAGAAAAGCCTATAAACGCAACTGCCTAAAAATGACATTAACCGCTTGACATCCGGAGGCCGTCATATGACGGCCTCGACTTTCCGGGGTTATATCTGAATAATGCCTGAGGCTACAGACATCATTCAGATACCGGCATTTTCAGCCGGCGATTCCGTACACCATAAGAACGATCATAGCGGCTGTTCCGCCGCTTGATCATTCTTACGGGCAGCGAGAGGGGACGTCCCCCCCTCCCGCCGCCCTCCGGTGCTTCTACCGACTCACCTCACCGATCGGTGAGTCGGATAGCGGATCCGCCGGCGCCGGATGTAGATCATAGAGATTTCCGGTGGACCAGATGGTCGCCAGAGTCTCTATGATCGTTCGGAGGCCGGGCGCGATGTTATGACGTCACGCCCGGCCTCTGCATTCAAAAAAACGGCGCCGCTTCGGCTGGGAAGCGGTGATCTTTTTTTTTTTTTTTGATTTTAGGCTTCACAGCCTAAAATTTTAAGTAAAATTAACAATAAAAAAAAAATAAAAAATTTAAAGCGCCCCTGTCCCCGTGAGCTCGCACGCAGAAGCGAACGCATACGTAAGTCCCGCCCACATATGAAAACGGTGTTCAAACCACACATGTGAGGTATCACCGCGAACGTTAGAGCGAGAGCAATAATTTTGGCCCTAGACCTCCTCTGTAACTCAAAACATGTAACCAGTAAAAAATTTTAAAGCGTTGCCTATGGGGATTTTTAAGTACCAAAGTTTGGCGTCATTCCACGAGTGTGCGCAATTTTGAAGCGTGACATGTTAGGTATCTATTTACTCAGCGTAACTTCATCTTTCACACAATGCAAAAAAAATTTGGCTAACTTTGCTGTTTTGTTTTTTTTTCAAAAAAAAAGCGTTTGAAAAATTGCTGCGCAAATACCGTGCAAGATAAAAAGGTGCAATGACCGCCATTGTATTCTCTAGGGTCTCTGCTAAAAAAAATATATATAATGTTTGGGGGTTCTATGTAATTTTATAGCAAAGAAATTATGATTTTTGACATGTAGGAGCGAAGTGTCAGAAATTGCCTGGATGCGAAGTGGTTAAACAAACCTGTGTACATGTACACATAAGATAACATTGGATGAGTTCAGGGGCAGCTGAAAAAAACAGCCAACTGCCTCTGAACGTCTGTTTACCAGCAGCCGCCTACATGAGGTCTAATCCATCATCCTAAAAGAGAAAGTTTGAAGAGTAAATGGGAGAAGAAGGGGAGAAAGGGATGGTTCAAGGGTTGAACTGGCCATGGTCACAAGAGCACAATCAAATGACGAGGATAACAGGTCAGCTAAGGCTTCATCATAAAATAATATAACAGAATAATAATGTCTTTACCTGAAATCACAGTGGAGTTTAGATCATCTGCTGGTAATTGGGGAATGAACCTAATTAGATCTATAAAAACATAATAGAAAACCATAATTCAGAGAGAACATTGTATGTGAGGTTCTTCATATACAATACAACACACGGACAGGAAATAAGCAGAACATTCTCATTGTGTCTGGAAACCTTCTACAGAGATCTCACATTGTATATATTGTGTAGTATGTGGCTGATGGGTGTCATTGTATATCACAGGGAGCATCATAGAGGCTTGGTAGTTAGCACTTCTGCCCTCCAGCACTGGGGACCTTGGCTCAAATCCCAACCAGGACACTATCTGCATGGAGTTCTCATGTTCTCCCTGTGCTTGTGTGGGCTTCATCCCAAAATTCCAAAGACATTCTGGTAGATAACTGGCTTCGGTCTAGAGTGGCCCTAGTTTGTGCCGGTGAGAGAAGAGCCTTACATTGTAAGCTGCTTAAGGGTAGGGACTGATGTAAATGTACAACATGTAAAGTGCTGTATAAATACTCGTAATAAATAGATATTGGGACAGACCCAACCAGAACAGGGGCTTTTGGATCACAGAGCTGTACTGGAGGATGATGGAAGAGAGGCCACAGAGCTGTACTGGAGGATGATGGAAGAGAGATCACAGAGCTGTACTGGAGGATGATGGAGGTGAGATCACAGAGCTGTACTGGAGGATGATAGAAGAGAGATCACAGATCTGTACTGGAGGATGATGGAAGAGATCACAGAGCTGTACTGGAGGATGATAGAAGAGATCACAGAGCTGTACTGGAGGATGATGGAAGAGATCACAGAGCTGTACTGGAGGATGATAGAAGAGAGATCACAGAGCTGTACTGGAGGATGATAGAAGAGAGATCACAGAGCTGTACTGGAGGATGATGGAAGAGATCACAGAGCTGTACTGGAGGATGATAGAAGAGAGATCACAGAGCTGTACTGGAGGATGATAGAAGAGAGATCACAGAGCTGTACTGGAGGATGATAGAAGAGAGATCACAGAGCTGTACTGGAGGATGATGGAAAAGAGATCACAGAGCTGTACTGGAGGATGATAGAAGAGAGATCACAGAGCTGTACTGGAGGATGATAGAAGAGAGATAACAGAGCTGTACTGGAGGATGATGGAAAAGAGATCACAGAGCTGTACTGGAGGATGATGGAAAAGAGATCACAGAGCTGTACTGGAGGATGATGGAGGTGAGATCACAGAGCTGTACTGGAGGATGATGGAAAAGAGATCACAGAGCTGTACTGGAGGATGATGGAAGAGAGATAACAGAGCTGTACTGGAGGATGATGGAAAAGAGATCACAGAGCTGTACTGGAGGATGATGGAGGTGAGATCACAGAGCTGTACTGGAGGATGATGGAAGAGAGATCACAGAGCTGTTCTGGAGGATGATAGAAGAGAGATCACAGAGCTGTACTGGAGGATGATGGAAAAGAGATCAGAGCTGTACTGGAGGATGATGGGTACTAGGGGAGGACTATACACCTTTCTGGTGCTGCCCCTACACACAGCTTAAAAAAAAAACTCATTGTATTAACACCTATTTAAAGTTTAACTCCAGACAAAACTTTTTTGGGTGGAGCAGGAAAGGGTTTATATTGCTGACTGTGTCCCTGTTGGGTGATTTTCCCCACACATTCTCTCCAGGTGACACCACATTAGTCAGAGTTTGATATGGTGTCAGAGGACAGGTGAGGACAGAAAGTAATGGGGAGAACACAGACAGCAACGCTGACAGAGACACTTACCTTTCCACACTCCATCCAAGAAAAAGAAAGTCATGGCTGGAGTTAAAATACATTTTTGTTACAGAATAATTGAAGCATAAAAACACTTTTAATATTGAAGCTCCTTACCTTCAAAAAGCCTTTCACCTGAAAATAAGAAAAGAGAAGAGAAGACACAGAGTTAGGTTTGATCTTCCATTGATATAAAAGTTACTTTATACAGAGTAATGAGGGTGTACCATGTGACCTGAGCCCCAGCAACCAATCAGATCTCAGCTCACAGGTCACATGATAGAAGATATGATTTTTGTAAATGAGGTCCTTATGGTGTTCATAGCTCTGATTTGTTGTATAATCTGAGGACCATCTATATGAGTGGTGGTCAAAATTCTGGATCTAGCCAGAGTTTGGAGATCAACATGGGGAAAAGTTGCTTTGCCAGGGGGATCCTCTCCTCCCCACCTTCTCTGGTCAGCCAGGCTGCATGCTCAGATAAGGGTTTGGTATAGAATTTTTGAGGGACTTTGTGCTTTTATTTCCCTAATTTATTTCCACTCACCTGGTCATTTGTTGGTGCGAATGAGAATGATCTAGACATTTCTCAGTGAGTGACTATTTTTCTTTCAGTGGGTGTTGGGCATGATGATTGAGGGGGATAGTCATCGCTGGATGATGTGATGGAAGTGGATGTGCATTGTGGGACTTTTTTTTATTAAAGGACTTGTCAAGGACTGTGTCTTTGTGGCGGCAAGCTGGACAAACAGCCTGTTCCCTGAGGCCAATGATCCCTTGACACAGCTCTTTTTTCTGCCTCCCTCAGGAGAGGTTTGTGCATGCCTTCTATGAAGACAAAGCAGTGCATCTCTGCTCAGAAGTTGCTCACCACCTACTTACTGAGAGCACAGGACTGCTACAGTATGCCTCGACATGGCACTGGGCTTTCTCCTGCCTCTCTTACCACCAGGGCAGGTACAAGGTGTGGGCAGGAGGGGTGGCTGCCCTGGGCACAATGGTTTATTGTAGGGATGGGGGCAAAGTGTGCCAAAAGTTTCTGCTACAAGGCTGACAAGAGTAGTGATAGTGACATCACTGCTAAACCTAAGGGAAGGGGGGCGCAGATTGGCATCTTTGCCCTGGGTGCTAGATGACCTTGTTCCAGCACTGCCAACCACCCAGCCTGTCTCAGATGCTCTGGAGTACACTACACACCTCACTAAGGAGGACTTAGATCACAGTCTGGAAGCCAAGTACAATAAGCTAGCCACTAAATTGCAACAAGAGCTACATAAGAAGACCACTAATACCTTATCCCAGGAGCTAGCTTTTCTAGGGTTGCAGACAGATCTTTTAGAAACCAAGCATGATGAACTGAGCCTGGCATACAATGATCCAGTTAGAGAACACAAGACCCTCTCGGTTGCTTTTGCTCAGATTCAGGCTCAGGTAGAAGATTTAGACAATTGTATGCCGATGCAATAACCTCAGGATTTGCAGCATACTGGACACGGTTATTGACCTTTTACCCACCATGCTAAAACTTGTTGCCTGATAAGGAAGTTCAAGCCTTTATCTGTGATCGCATCCATAGGGCCTTACGCTCTGAACCTCCACCAGACAAAGCCTCCTCGTGATATTATTTTGTGCATGAAAGGATATCTTCCTTAGTAAGGAGATCCTATGATTGGCTATGAACTCTCAATCTCTCTCTTTGGAAAGAAACACAATCCAAATATTCCCTTATATATATATATATATATATATATCACAAGCCACGCTTGACAGGCGTCGCAAAATGAAAGAGTTTACTACTGCCCTAGCATCAGCCCGAATCCACTATAGATAGGGACTGCCCTTTAGATTGATTGTTCCACATAACGGAACAACCTACATAGCTACCTCCTTGCTGGAAGGTCAGGACATTTTCATTAAACTTGGCCTTATGGATGCTGATGCTTTGCCCCGTCTACCTTCTACACCACTTAGCTCTCTAATCGGGAATACGCCTTCACCATGAAGGAATAGAAGAAGAAGAGTTCAACATGAGGCTGCCTTATTTTTTATTCATGACAAGTTTTTTGATCCACATCTCTTTTCTCAAGGTCTTCTGGATTTTTTTTTTCCTACTGAAGACCGGTTTATACTAACATGCCTTATCCTACACGCATACTTTTGTGTGGTCCTGTGTACATTTATTTATTTTTTTAAATGACCTGCACACTTACATGCATTACTCACAATGTTCAAGGCTTTAATGCACCCCAGAAACGTAGAACATTATAACAATGACCCTAAAATATTTAGTAGGATCTTGGCTGACCCGTCTGGCTCTGGTTATCCCGTCTTTGGTTTCTTCTAACCAATCAGGGTTTATCCCGAACCGCCTCATTACAAACAATATTAGACTAGTGACCAATGTTATTTAAGATGCCAACTTACATTCAAAAACAGGTTTTACTATTAGGTCTCAATATTAACAAGGCTTCAGATGGTGTTACATTTCCCTATTTTTTTCATTTACTTCAACGTTATAGCTTTAGTGGTACTTTCTTACATGGCTTCCAAGCTTTATACCATTCCCCTCAAACTCGTATCAAACTCCCAGGTTGTAATTCTGACTTTTTCACACTGGGCAGGGGGTCTCGTCAAGGGTGTCCTCTTTCACCCTTATTTGCCCTTAATATGAAGCCACTTTCTCGGGCTACTGCTAATCACCTTGACATCCAAGGCTACACTACATGGGTTTTCCCAATTTAAATTATGTATTTATTCAGATAATGTTATGTTATTTATAACTCAGCCACATACCTCTGCAGCATTACTCCCGCAGGGGTTGCAGATGACTGGGTCCCCCACAGCTAGGCAACAAGTATTTTCCACAATTTCTCTAGACAAGGAACAGTCTTTGAGCTTGGTTTTCATTGTTTATTAGGGGTAATAACTTGGATGGGGAATAGGAATTATGGGATGCCCATTACAACTTGCAACAAAACAGGGACAACTTCCTCCCTATGTACTTGTTCCAGAACTGTCCTTCTTCTGAACACTGACAGTCTCTGCTTATTAAAGACGCAAAAGCCCCTCAAAGACCAAGAACTCTCAGTCCCTTGTAAAGTAGCACAAAGTGTTGTAGGCTTCATTCTAGGGTATCTCCACTCCTCTGTAGACACTGGTCCCAGCTCTACCAACTGCAGGAAACACCAGCCTGCCTGGCTGCTTCTTCACCAGTCCACCTGGCTACACCTTCACCAGCCCACCCAGCTGCACCTTCACCAGCCCACCCAGCTTCTCCAAAGGCCACCCAGGGCAAAGGATAGGAAAGATTAAGCACAACGCTGTCTTCAAGAAAGGTCTGCCACACCTTTCCCCTTTGTAAATCCCTGACCATGCTCGCTTACTCACACTGTCCTCCTTACTCCTGTTGCTTCTCAGGCAAGATTCCTTCCAAACTGCAATACTGACATGATCCTCCAATGCCAGCCCAAGCTTCAGCCCAAACGCCATCCCAAGGCAGAGCCCCCCCAGAACAGGGGTCCCCCTCAAGGGCTACTGACAGTCTCCTCAACACTCCACCTTCCACCCGAATCCCCTGCCGGCATGACTCATCCATATTTCAGGGCTGGCTTAACCATCATACCAGGCCCACTGCCTGGGATTGGCTAAGCTCCCCTAAGTATGCAAATTAACCCATGACCCAATTAAGACTCACAAGTTAAATATGAGCCAAAACATAAATGTTACTGCATTCAACACTAGTAGAGGGTGCTACACCTCCTTACCTAACCTTTTATCTAATTGGCACAATTTTGCAACATACCCCCTGCACAGTGTGAAAACATTACAGCATCATTCCCATTCAACTGGATGATGGATGTTATTCGCCATTTATGAGTTAAACTTCTCAGTTTTCCTCCCTATGCATCGCTAATTAACTTCCGAGTGTATCGCATCTCTGGCAGATCCTTAAATTATGGCGCTCATACCATATTTCACTTTTAGGTAGAGTCAGAGCAGTTAAAATGTGTATTCTTCCTAAATTGTTGTATTTATTCAGAGCTTTACCTATTTCTAGACCTAGACCATCTAAACATACCCTGTATAAAACTCAAGCCACAGGTGGCCTTGGTCTTCCCAATTTTTGGTATTACTATTTAACCGCCAGGTTCTCACAGATGGCCCAATGGAACATAATTAACACTTCAATCCCATGAATTAGGTTTGAGTCTGGATCCATACACCCCTATTATTTGCCTGGTCCTATGTGGATGACTAACATTTCTTACTCAACCCTGGCCCCTCTAAACACCTTAGTGACACACTCACTTCGGCTATGGTCCCTTTAAAAATCCAAACTGGGACTTTCTGTTCAAACTGTTCTTTGGCCCCTCCTGGGGCCTCTTTTTTTTTAGAGACTCACTCTAGACTCACTAGCTTTCTCTTTTCCTATGGAGTTCTCCAGATGGCATAGGCATAAGTTAATTACTCTGTCTTCCCTTCAACTTTATATGCTTTGAGTACTTATGCTCACAGAAAAATATTCCCCCTCTGGAATTGTTTCACTATTTACAGATTAAAAATGTTTACGCTATGCATTACTCTTTATCCCCCTCCTATCCTAATACCTTTTATGAAAAACTCTGCGGCTGTTTCTGTCTTAACTGGTTGACTCATTATGTGGTGGGAGTGTCATGGTCTGGGGCTGCATGAGTGCTGCCGGAACTGGGGAGCTACAGTTCATTGAGGGAACCATGAATGCCAACATGTACTGTGACATACTGAAGCAGAGCATGATCCCCTCCCTTCAGAGACTGGACCGCAGGGCAGTATTCCAACATGATAACCACCCCAAACACACCTCCAAGACCACCACTGCCTTGCTAAAGAAGCTGAGGGTAAAGGTGATGGACTGGCCAAGCATGTCTCCAGACCTAAACCCTATTAAGCATCTGTGGGACATCTTCAAACGGAAGGTGGAGAAGCGCAAGGTCTCTAACATCCACCAGGTTTGTGATGTTGTCATGGAGGAGTGGAAGAGGACTCCAGTGGTGACCTGTAAAGCTCTGGTGACCTCCATGCCCAAGAGGGTTAAGGCAGTGCTGGAAAATAATGGTGGCCATACAAAATATTGACACTTTGGGCTCAATTTGGAGATTTTCACTTAGGGGTGTACAGACTTTTGTTGCCAGCGGTTTAGACATTAATGGCTGTGTGTTGAGTTATTTTGAGGGGACAGCAAATTTACACTGTTATACAAGCTGTACACTCACTACTTTACATTGTAGCAAAGTGTCATTTCTTCAGTGTTGTCACATGAAAAGATAGAAGAAAAGATTTACAACAAATGTGACTGAGGGGTGTACTTACTTTTGTGAGATACTGTACATTACACATTCATGTAAGTGGAAAATGATATGTTAGATAAGCCAAAAAGGGTCCTCCTATTTTGTAATATTTTACTACTTTCAATAAATAGTTTGTAGACAAAGAAGCACTGTGTCTTCATATTTATACATACTTTACATTCTTTTTTACTCATTAAGGGATAGTTAAAAATTTTTTTGCATGGAGCACTCCTTTAAAATCCAATCAGAATTTGTGACTTTTTTTTTACAGAATGATAGAAACATAAAAAAAAAAACTTTAATAATGAAGCTCCTTACCTAGGGGGACCATGGGCACTGGAAATGAGAAGAGAAGACACAGAGTTAGGTTTGATCTTCCATTGATATAAAAGTTACTTTATACAGAGTAATGAGAATGTTCCAAGTGACCTGAGCCCCAGCAACCAATCAGATCTCAGCTCACTGTGGTCACATGATAGAAGATATTATTTTTGTCAATGAGCCCTTATGGTGTCCATAGCTCTGATTTGTTGTATAATCTGAGGAACATCTAGACCAGTGGTGGTCAAAGTTCTTGAACTAGGGGACCCCTGACATCACCAAAGGGCCACATAAAATACTCAGGAGCCAGTCCTAGACTGGAGACACATTATATGAGATTTGTAAGATCTTCGCTATTACACCCCTTTACACATCAATGCTCCCACATATTTGCTACAAACAGTTCTTAGCAAGATCCAGAAACAAAAATGAATCAAAATCCTGCAATTCACTGGCCTTATGAAGCACCTTGATAAGAAAGAAACAGACTGCTTTGTTCTGGGGCCCTGAGGGCCACGCAGTGAGTGCCAAATGGCAGAATGTGGCCCCTTGTAGGCAGTTTGGTCTCCATGGATCTGGGTTCTGTGGAAGGAAGTTCCTGGTCTATTGTACAGTGATAACTCTGAGGATGATGAATAAAAATATATTGGTGGACAGTCTGATCCTTCTCTACCCTCTATTGTTGCTATGGGGGGTTCACATTCTGGCCATGGTGCCGTCCTTACACCGTGCCCTGCAGATCAGGTGAAGAAAACTGCTGCATTCTCCTTCTGGAGCAGAATAATAATATTCCAGGGCAGGAAAAGAAGCTCTAGAGCAACACAAACATGGAGAACATACCTGTGGGGTGGTCAGTTTACCTTGTGGACTCACCATACTCCTTACTGACCATAGAGCTTCAGGCAATGGGACAAGGAATGAGCTTAGTGTTCAGACGTTCATTCAAATGCCAAATGCTTTTGGTGTTCATCATGGACTAATGTGACAGCTTTCGGTTGTTAATGGTTGCCAAGGAAGCAGTGGGTGCTTGTACCCACCCCGTCCCTACCAACCACTGGCATCACCTGACCCATTAATTTACATGGACGGGAATGCCCATACACATAAGTAAATGGACAAGGATTGAAGTGGTTACACCATTGCCTAAACATAGCCACGTAGTCATATTTGGACAATGATGTCACCATTACCTCCGCCCCTTCTCTTATACTGCCAATGACAGCTCCAGTGGCGTTGTAGAGTTAGGGTCTTCAGGTTTCATGAATGCACATTGTGAGACTTATTTTTTAATGAAGGACTTGTCAAACACACACACACATATACATATATATATATATATATATATATATATATATATATATATATATATATATTACTCCTTCATACATGGGAGAGTGGTATCTAAGTGCCCCTTATTATTAAAGGGGATCTTCCAGATTCTGATAATTCCCCCCTACCTGCAGACCCCCACAACCACTGGGCCAAGGTTTTGGGGAAGAGGTCATCAACATGGGGACAAGATGCTTTGCCAAGGGGTTTCCTGGCTAGGTACCCTCCCATGTTGAGGGCATGTGGCCTGATATGGTTCAGGGAGAATGCACACTTGCTCCTCCTTTCTGGGCTGTCATGCTCAAAAAAGGGTCTGGGGTGAAAGTTTGTGGGGGGGGGGGGGGCTATGCAACATAATAAATATAAAATAGCACATACCAGCCAGCAGGGGCAGCTCTCGGCTCCTGTTCACCTCTACCAATCATGACAATAGAAGTATACAGCCATTTTCAGCAACCAATCCCATTCAGAGAAGAGCAGGAACTGGAAGCAGGAAGCAGACTCAATGGAGGAGTTGGGTCATGTGATCAGTACGCTCTGGGGGTGGGTTTAGTGGAGATGTTTATGGGACCTCCTGCTCTACTTTCTATAGATAACTCCCGGATAAATCCCAGGTCAGACCTGGATGGAAGATGGAGAGGTGGAGGCTCTCATCTCCCCCACATTACTCCCTGGACAATGATCTTCTCTCCAGGGACACGGCATGGACACAATGAGAAGGTATTGGGGATCTGAGAATCCCATTGGATAGTATGATGAGGAACACCAATAGAATTACAGAGGCCATGTCAGTTATGGAGGGAGCCCCACCTAATTTACATTGAGATATTTCCACCTAAACCTGGAATGTGTAGAAATAGAACAGAGAATCTACAATATGATACTCACTAAAACCACTGTTATCGATAGGTTTAGCTCCAGGTCTGGGACGACCTGCAAAGAGAAAATCATTTCAAATTCAGTTCATTCTCAGGATTCATCTTTACAGACAAACACAACATGTCTCTCTAACATCGTTGGTAAGGTTCAATAAAGACTCAAGTCTATCCAGTTCAACCTGAGTGTTTATGTCACTACCATATACCATATCCCTGTACATTGTGTTCACTGAGAAACACATCTAAAAGTTTTTGAATTTACCTACATTTCCCGATGACACCATCAACTTGGCCCTCTAGCAGTAAAGAATTCCTTACACAGTTAAAGACTACTGAACTTCTTCTCATCCAACTCCATTGTGCAGCTGCATGTCTTCTTTAGAGATCCAAGATTAGATCAAAGATCTGCATATCACCATTATATCCCCTCTTAAGCAGTTCTTCTCCAGGAACAATAAGTTTGTTTGTAGTCGTTCCTCATAACTGAGGACCCCCATCACTGAGATCCGCCATAACTAAAGTCCTCCATCTGCCATAATTAAAGTCCTCCAGCCTCCATAACTGTGCTTCTCTTTCCCCCCTAACTGAGCCTTTCCATCCTCCATAACTGAGGTCCTTCATCTCCTACATGTGAGCTCCTCCAGCCCCCCATAACTGAGCTCCTTCATTTCCTACATGTGAGGTCCTCCAGCCCCTTCATAACTGAGGTCCTCCAGCCCCCATAACTGAGCTCCTTCATCTCCCACATGTGAGGTCCTTCAGACCCCCCATAACTGAGGTCCTCCAGACCCCCATAACTAAGGTCCTTAATTTCCTACATGTGACCTCCTCCAGCCCCCATAACCGAGGTCTTTGAACTGCTAAATCTGACCTCCTCAACCCTCATAACTGAGCTCCACCTTTCCCATAATTTGGGTCCTCCACCCTCATAACTGAGATCCTCCTGCCTCTTCTTAGTTGTGTTACCCTTCTTTGGACACTCTCCATTCCTTAGCAAAATCCCTCCTGTGGTGGTGGAAGCTGCTTATGAGGATTGGGGGACAGAATGGAGGTTCTGACTGGCATGTCTCCATGTAGGTGGGTGGGATACAGGGGAGGTGTGAGGGGCCAGGGGCTCATCACAAACATTAAATTACAAAATGGTTTACATAGCAATTATATATGAGTTTTATATTTCATAAACAAAAGTTTAATTTTCCTTAATGAAACAAAAAAAAACACAACATCTGCGGTTAGGAGAAATCTGACCAAACACTTATTACAGAGAGCAGCGCAATAAAAACTGTCCGAGTACAAACACTTCATATATTGTGAAACAAACATTATCTGCACATCAATTCCTCCACCACTGGGCAATGATCTCTTCTCCAGGGACAGACACCATAGAGGACATGGGATGGGTGAGGAGTCATTGGATATCTGAAAATCTTATTGGATGATGAACAGGAGCACAAATGGAACTCCAGAGGTCCCATCAGTCATGAAGAGACCCCGACCTTATCTACACAGAGATATTTCTCCACCTATAACTGATATGTGTAGAATATACAATACATTACATACCAGCTAAATATTTTTTCAATACATAATCTTCAGAAGAGCTGTTGAGGACAGATATGGGAAGACCTGAAAAGAGAAAATCATTTAGAATTCTGTCCACTCTCAGGATTTATATACAAAATATACATTTCTCCTTTTAATTTTTTACATTTTATTGACCTTCAATAATAATATGCACATTTCTATGTTATAATTGTATGGCCGGTATTTGTAATAAGGATAAAAGTCAGAATGTGAGCGACAAATCAGTACAGTCCTCTCACCCAATAACACCCAACAGAAATCTGCAATACAACTGACCCCAGAAGAATGACCCAGAACCCTTCCAGGGGCAGATCATTCCTCTACAATCTCTGCCATGGAAGGTCACCCCTTCCTCCTGACACCACTCCTCTCAGGATGACCCAGAACCCTCCCAGGAGCAGATAATTCCTCTACAATCTCTGCCATGGAAGGTCACCCCTTCCTCCTGACACCACTCCTCTCAGGGTGACCCAGAACCCTTCCAGGAGCAGATCATTCCTCTACAATCTCTGTGATGGAAGGTCACCCCTTCCTCCTGACACCACTCTTCTCAGGGTGACCCAGAACCCTTCCAGGAGCAGATCATTCCTCTACAATCTCTGCGATAGAAGGAAAGGGGCGACCTTCCAACACCACTCCATTCAGGGTGACCCAGAACCCTTCCAGGGGCTGGCCATAACTCTACAATCTCTGTGATGAAACGTCACCTCTTCCTCCTTACTAAGGATGAGCTGAACACCCCCCCAGGTTGGGTTCACACCAGAACTTGCGAACGGGCAAAAAATTCAGACGAACACAGTTAAGTCTATGGGACATTAACATGAAAGATCAAAAGTGACAATTTTAAAGACTTATATGCAAGTTATTGTTATAAAAAGTGTTTGGGGACCTGGGTCCTGCCCCAGGGGACATGGATCAACGCAAAAAGTTTTAAAAACGGACGTTTTTTCGGGAGCAGTGATTTTTATAATGCTTAAAGTGAAACAATAAAAGTGTAATATTCCTTTAAATGTCGTACCTGGGGGGTGTCTATAGTATGCCTGTAAAGGGGCACATGTTTCCCGTGTTTAGAACAGTCTGAGAGCAAAATGACATTTCAAAGGAAAAAAGGTCATTTAAAACTGATCGCGACTATAATGAATTGTTGGGTCTAGGCAATATAGATAAAATTCATTGAAAAAAAAAAGAGCATGGGGGTCCCCCCAGTCTGTTACCAGGCCCTTTGGGTCTGGTATGAATATTAAGGGGAACCCCGAACCAAAATGTATTTATTTATTTTTTACTTTTTTAAAAGGCTTAGGGATTCCCCCCAAAATCCATAGTGGAGAAGAGCCTCATCCCCACAACCCTTGCCCGGTGGTTGTGGGGGTCTGCGGATGGTAGGGGACTTATTGGAATCTGGAAGCCCCCTTTAACAAGGGGACCCCCAGATCCCGCCCCCCGATGTGAATTGGTAACGGGTACATTGTACCCCTACCACTTCACAATTAAAAAAAATAAATAAAAAAATTATCAAAAATAGTAAAAAAAAAAAGACAGGAGACACTTTGGGACAAGTCCTTTATTAAAAAAATAAAAATCTCATGCCACCTGACGGACTGAAAAAAAACCCCTGCAACAGCCCCGCCTCACTCTGTGATGTAAACAGGTGACCACGCCCTACTCTGACGCCACATGGCTATATAACAGTTGTCACCGAGAAGAAGCGTCACTCGGCGGGAGCCTCCCATGGAGGCAGAGCTGTTGTGGCTATTTTCTTTTTTCGTTTCATCGGGCGGCGTGAGATGGATCTACATCGCGGGACATTTTTATTTTTTAATAAAGGACTTGTCCCAAAGTGTCTCCTGTCTTTTTTACTACTTTTGACAGTTTTTTTGTGAAGTGGTAGGGGTACAATGTGGGAGGGAGGCCGGGATCTGGGGGTTCCCTTGTTAAAGGGGGCTTTCAGATTTCGATAAGCCCCCCACCCACAGACCCCCACAACCACCAGGAGAGGATTGTGGGGATGAGGCCCTTGTCCCCATCAACATGGGGACAAGGTGCTGTGGAGGGCTACTCTAAAGCACCCTGCCCATGTTGAGGGCATGTGGCCTGGTACAGTTCAGGACGGGGGGCACTCTCAGCCACCCTCTTTTCCTTTGGCCTGCCAGGTTGTGTGCTCAGATAAGGGTCTGGTATGGATTTTGGGGGGACCCCCAAGCCATTTTTAAAAAAAAAAATGGTGCAGGGGTCCTCTTAAAATCCATACCACACCTGAAGGGCCTGGTAATGGATTGGGGGGCAAGGGTTGTGGGGATGAGGCCCTTGTCCACTATCGATTTTGGGGGTAACCCCTAAGCCTTTAAAAAAAATACATTTTGGTTCGGGGTTCCCCTTAATATTCATACCAGACCCAAAGGGCATGGTAATGGACTGGGGGGGAACCCATGATATTTTTTTCAATGATTTTCATCTATATTGCCGGGACCCGACAATTCATTAATAGGGATGAGCCGAACACCCCCCGGTTCGGTTCGCACCAGAACCCGCGAACGGACCGCAAGTTCGCACGAACGTTATAACCCCATTGACGTCTATGGGACTCGAACGTTCGAAATCAAAAGTGCTCATTTTAAAGGCTAATTTGCATGGTATTGTCCTAAAAAGGGTTTGGGGACCCGGGTCCTACCCCAGGGGACATGTATCAATGCAAAAAAAACTTTTAAAAACGGCCGTTTTTTCGGGAGCAGTGATTTTAATGATGCTTAAAGTAAAAAAAAAAAAGTGAAATATTCCTTTAAATATCGTACCTGGGGGGTGTCTATAGTATGCCTGTAAAGTGACGCGTGTTTCCCATGTTTAGAACAGTCCCTGCACCAAATGTCATTTTTAAAGGAAAAAATCTCATTTAAAACTGCTTGCGGGTTTAATGTCATGTCGGGTCCTGGCAATATGGATGAAAATCAGTGAGACAAACGGCATGGGTACCCCCCAGTCCATTACCAGGCCCTTTGGGTCTTGTATGGATATTAAGGGGAACCCCGCACCCAAATTAAAATAAGGAAAGGTCCCTATATACTCTGAACAGCAGTATACAGGCGGTGCAAACAAGACAGGGACTGTAGGTTTGTTGTTAAGTAGAATCTGTTTGTAATTTTGAACATTTTTAATGTGTTTAGCTCCAGCCAAAAAATCTTTTCTAAGCTTTTTGGAAAACATAGGGAAGGGTTATCACCCCTGTGACATTTGTTTTGCGTCTTTCCTCCTCTTCAGAAGATTTCACCTCACTTTTTTGTCCCAATGAAAAATGTTTTTTGAAAATTTGGGTTTTTTTGTGGAACAAGGATTGGAAAGCATCAGTGGAAAGGAGAAATTGTTTTCCCATATTAACTCTTACATGAGAGAATTTCCCTTCCTATGGGTAGATTTCATCTCACTTCCTGTTGTCTCCTTCCGTTTGCAAGTAGGAGTCGTTTGTAAGTTAGATGTTTGAAAGTAGGGTCCTGCCCTATATACTCAGCAGAAATTTGGGCCTTAGGTGTTGCTGTGGCCAAAACACTGTAAGCCCTCACAGGGCCCTGCTGTGAAATATTAGATCAAGAATTGTAATTACATGCCCCTGTTGAACAGGAGCTGAAAAATTAGGCCTTAGGCACTGGTGCTGGTGCCACAACACTGCAACCCCTCACAGACACTCTAGTTGGAACGCAGGAACGAGCCCTGCTGCAAAGTATTGCATCAAAAATTGTAATTACACGCCCCTGTTAGACAGGGGCAGAAAAATTGGGCCTTAGGCACTGGTGCTGGTGCCACAACACTGCAACCCCTCACAGACACTCTAGTTGGAACGCAGGAACGAGCACTGCTGCAAAGTATTGCATCAAAAATTGTAATTACACGCCCCTGTTAGACAGGGGCAGAAAAATTGGGCCTTAGGCACTGGTGCTGGTGCCACAACACTGCAACCCCTCACAGACACTCTAGTTGGAATGCAGGAACGAGCCCTGCTGCAAAGTATTGCATCAAAAATTGTAATTTCACGCCCCTGTTAGACAGGGGCAGAAAAATTGGGCCTTAGGCACTGGTGCTGGTGCCACAACACTGCAACCCCTCACAGACACTCTAGTTGGAACGCAGGAACGAGCCCTGCTGCAAAGTATTGCATCAAAAATTGTAATTTCACGCCCCTGTTAGACAGGGGCAGAAAAATTGGGCCTTAGGCACTGGTGCTGGTGCCACAACACTGCAACCCCTCACAGACACTCTAGTTGGAACGCAGGAACGAGCCCTGCTGCAAAGTATTGCATCAAAAATTGTAATTTCACGCCCCTGTTAGACAGGGGCAGAAAAATTGGGCCTTAGGCACTGGTGGTGGCGCCCAGAACCAAAAATGTTCTTACAAGCTATCAGCGTGATGATTGAGGAGGAAGAGGATAATTACTCAGGGATAATCACTCAGCATCAGCATAGGCAGTCTTTGAAGGGATCTGAAAAAAATTATTCAGTTACATCAGCATCAGGTGCTTGGTAGCTGGTGGTGATCCAAGACTGATTCATTTTTATGAAGGTCAGCCGATCGACCGAGTCAGTGGACAGACGCACCCTGTGATCGGTTACCACGCCTCCAGCAGCACTGAATGTACGTTCCGAAAGAACGCTGGATGCAGGACAGGCCAGTAGCTCAATTGCATACTGTGCAAGCTCTGGCCAGTGATCCATCCTCAAGACCCAGTAACCCAGAGGATTTTCGGTGGGAAAGGTGTCCAAGTCTGATCTTGCCCCTAGGTATTCCTGCACCATGTAAAACAGACGCTGGCGATGGTTGCTGGAACCGATCATACCTTGGGGCTGCGGACCAAAAAATTGTCTGAACGCATCGGTCAGACGGCCACCTTCTCCACCGCTCCTTCTTTGACTGACCGAAGCCTCAGCAACACGTTGTCCAGAAACAGGAGTTTGTAACCTCCCAGTCTCTGGGAACGCGTTGCACAGACCTTTCTGCAAGGCCTCCCGAAGATGTTTCATCCTCTGCTCCCTCTGCGATGGCAAGATAAGGTCCGCAACCTTACCCTTGTAACGTGGATCAAGGAGGGTTGCCAGCCAGTATTGGTCCTTCTCCTTGATACCACGAATACGAGGATCCTTACGCAGGCTTTGCAGGATCAGGGAGGCCATGCAGCGTAGGTTTGCTGAGGCATTCGGTCCGGAGTCCTCTGGGTCACTAAGGACAACAACGTCCGCAGCCACCTCCTCCCAGCCACGTACAAGTCCATGTGTTCCTTGGGACTGATCCCTTAAAGACTGCTGATGCTGAGTGCCAGGCTCCACCTCCATACTGACACAATCTTCCTCCTCCTCCTCCTCCTCCTCCTCGTCCTCTTCCTGTGTGATCGGCGGGCACGCAGGAACACTGTCTGGATAAAGGGGGCCTTGAGAGCTAAGGAAGTCCTCCTCTTCCTGCCTCTGTTCTGCCTCAAGTGCCCTGTCCATTATTCCACGCAGCGTGTGCTCCAACAGGTGGACAAGGGGGACAGTGTCACTGATGCATGCACTGTCAGTGCTCACCATCCTCGTGGCCTCCTCGAATGGTGACAGGACAGTGCATGCATCCCTGATCATGGCCCACTGGCGTGGGGAAAAAAAACCAAGGTCCCCTGACCCTGTCCTGGTGCCATAGTCGCACAGGTACTCATTGATGGCCCTCTGCTGCGTGTGCAGCCGCTGCAGCATGGCCAACGTCGAGTTCCACCTGGTGGGCATGTCACAGATTAGGCGGTTCTTGGGCAGGTTAAACTCCTTTTGGAGGTCCGTCAGCCGAGCACTGGCATTATATGACCGGCGGAAATGCACAGAGACTTTCCTGGCCTGCCTCAGGACATCCTGTAAGCCCGGGTACCTGCCCAAGAACCGCTGCACCACCAAGTTAAGGACGTGAGCCAAACAGGGCACATGGGTCAGTTGTCCCTGTCGGAGGGCAGAGAGGAGGTTGGTGCCATTGTCGCAAACCACCATTCCTGCCTTAAGTTGGCGTGGCGTCAACCACCTCTGAACCTGCCCCTGCAGAGCTGACAGAACCTCTGCCCCAGTGTGGCTCCTGTCCCCCAAGCACACCAGCTCAAGCACCGCATGGCATCTTTTGGCCTGCGTACTTGCGTAGCCCCTTGAACGCCTACGGAGCACCGCTGGTTCCGAGGAAGAGGCCATGGAGGAAGAAGAAGAGGAGGGGGTGGAGGAGAGAGGTGTGTCACAATCAGCATTTTGGAGGCGTGGTGGCGGAACAACCTCCAACACTACTGCACCTTGTCCTGCATCCTTCCCAGCTGCCAGCAGAGTCACCCAATGCGCCGTGAAACTTAAGTAACGTCCCTGTCCATGCCTGCTGGACCATGAGTCAGCGGTAATATGCACCTTACCGCTGACCGCCCTGTCCAGCGAGGCATGGACATTGCCTTCCACATGCCGGTAGAGAGCCGGAATCGCCTTCCGTGAGAAAAAGTGGCGTTTGGGTACCTGCCACTGAGGAACCGCACATTCCACAAACTCACGGAAGGGGGCAGAGTCTACCAACTGAAAAGGCAGCAGTTGAAGTGCTAGCAATTTTGCCAAGCTAGCATTCAACCGCTGGGCATGTGGATGGCTGGGAGCAAACTTCTTTCGGCGGTGCAGCAGCTGGGGCAGGGAAATTTGCCTGGTACAATCTGACGTCGGTGTACCAAAAGCAGATTGCCCACAAGTACTTGGCTGTGACACACCTAATTCTACACCTTCATTCCTCTCACTGCAGGTCTCAGAGAGGACTGAAGGTCTAGTGGGGTTGGAAATCTCAGCTGATGAGGAGCAAGGAGAGATCCTCTTTGTTCTTTGGTGTGGGTCTTTCAGATACGCTTGCCAACGAACTGCATGGCAGGTCAACATATGTCTGGTCAAGCATGTGGTACCCAAGCGGGAGATGTTTTGGCCACGCGAGATACGCTTGAGACATATGTTGCAAATAGCAGCGGTGCGATCTGATGCACTCGTCTCAAAAAAGGCCCACACCAAAGAACTTTTTGAATAACGCGCAGAGACTGCAGCGCCCTGCACATGTGGAGCTTTGGGGTGTGATGCAGTCAATGTGCTGCCCTTAGGCTGGCCCCTGGAGGGCATCCTGCCTAGTTGGTGATGTGCCACCTCCTCCTCCTCCTCCTCCTCCTCTCTCCTATCAGGCACCCACGTTGAGTCAGTGACCTCATCATCCCCTCCCTCCTCATCACTGGAGCAAACCTGGCAGTATGCTGCAGCAGGGGGAGCATGACTGCCAGATTGCTGTCCTTCTTGGGCACCCCCTCTGTCCGTGCTCATGTTACTGCCTTCATTGAGCTCAGTATCATCATCAGAGCCTTCCAAACGCTGGGCATCCTCCTGGAGCATGTACCCAACACTGTGGTCAAACAGTTCGAGGGAATCCTCATGAGGACATGGTGGAGCTAGGGAAGGAGTCACTGATGACATTGAGCTGAGGGAAGAGGCCGCTGCTTTGCCAGACAAAGCACCCTGGGCATGGGTGAGAGAGGATGAGGAGGATGAGGACGGCTTGGTCATCCACTCGACCAAGTCTTCCGCATGTTGCGGCTCAACACGGCCAGCTGCCGAAAAAAAGGCCAAGCGTGTCCCATGGCCACGTGCTGATGAGGATGCACCGTCTCCACGACCAGCACTAGACACAGAGCCTGCTTGCCCTCTCTTATTGGCTTGTGACTGTCTGCCTCTCCTTCTTGGCCTTCCAGACATACTAATGGCCTGTAGCTGCACTAAGCTGGGATAGAACACCTGTAATTTTCTTCAGGTAGCTTTATATACTGTAACCAGACAAGCCTGCCTGTCAGTAGGAAGATAACAGGAACGGATCTAGCTGAACACTGTGAGCAGGACGTACTGCACTAAATGTATATAGCAGGAACGGATCTAGCTGAACACTGTGAGCAGGACGCACTGTACTAAATGTAAATAGTCTAGCTGCCTGACCGTGGTACTAATAGGATCAAAAAGAACACCTGTAATTTTCTTAAGGTAGCTTTATATACTGTAACCAGACAAGCCTGCCTGTCAGTAGGAAGATAACAGGAACGGATCTAGCTGAACACTGTGAGCAGGACACACTGTACTAAATGTAAATAGTCTAGCTGCCTGACCGTGGTACTAATAGGATCAAAAAGAACACCTGTAATTTTCTTCAGGTAGCTTTATATACTGTAACCAGACAAGCCTGCCTGTCAGTAGGAAGATAACAGGAACGGATCTAGCTGAACACTGTGAGCAGGACGCACTGCACTGAATGTAAATAGCAGGAACGGATCTAGCTGAACACTGTGAGCAGGACGCACTGCACTGAATGTAAATAGCAGGAACGGATCTAGCTGAACACTGTGAGCAGGACGCACTGCACTAAATGTAAATACCAGGAACGGATCTAGCTGAACACTGTGAGCAGGACGCACTGCACTGAATGTAAATAGCAGGAACGGATCTAGCTGAACACTGTGAGCAGGACGTACTGCACTAAATGTATATAGCAGGAACGGATCTAGCTGAACACTGTGAGCAGGACGCACTGCACTGAATGTAAATAGCAGGAACGGATCTAGCTGAACACTGTGAGCAGGACGCACTGCACTGAATGTAAATAGCAGGAACGGATCTAGCTGAACACTGTGAGCAGGACGCACTGCACTGAATGTAAATAGCAGGAACGGATCTAGCTGAACACTGTGAGCAGGACGCACTGCACTGAATGTAAATAGCAGGAACGGATCTAGCTGAACACTGTGAGCAGGACGCACTGCACTGAATGTAAATAGCAGGAACGGATCTAGCTGAACACTGTGAGCAGGACACACTGCACTAAATAGTCTAGATAGAAGATAACAGGAACGGATCTAGCTAAACTGAATACAGTGTATATATATATATGCAACACCTGGGATGCATATATATACACAATACACTGTAAGTGCAGCTAACTGACTGACTGTTCTGCCTAATCTATCTAACTCAAATCAAATGACACTGTCTCTCTCTCTCTCTATCTCTCAGCACACCGGAACACACACTACACAGGGCCGCCGTGCAGGCGGCCTTATATAGTGTGGGGTGTGTACTAAATCCCCTGAGCCATAATTGGCCAAAGCCACCCTGGCTTTGGCCAATTACAGCTCTCTCTACTGACGGCGCTGTGATTGGCCAAGCATGCGGGTCATAGTGCATGCTTGGCCAATCATCAGCCAGCAATGCACTGCGATGCCGCAGTGAATTATGGGCCGTGACGCGCCACACGAATTTGGCGCGAACGGCCCATATCGTTCGCAATTCGACGGACGGTCGAACAGCCGATGTTCGAGTCGAACATGGGTTCGACTCGAACACGAAGCTCATCCCTATTCATTAATAGCCGCGAGTAGTTTTAAATGACTTTTTTTCCTTTGAATTGTCATTTTGCTCTCTGACTTTTCTAAACACGAGAAACACGCGCCCCTTTACAGGTATACTATAGACACCCCCCAGGTATGAAATTTAAAGGAATATTTCATTTTTATTGTTTCACTTTAAACATTATTAAAATCACTGCTCCTGAAAAAAACGGCCTTTTTTTGCATTGATCCATGTCCCCTAGGGCAGGACCCGGGTCCCCAAACACTTTTTATGACAATAATAGGGCGTACACACGGTCGGACTTTGTTCGGACATTCCGACAACAAAATCCTAGGATTTTTTCCGACGGATGTTGGCTCAAACTTGTCTTGCATACACACGGTCACACAAAGTTGTCGGAAAATCCAATCGTTCTGAACGCGGTGACGTAAAACACGTACGTCGGGACTATAAACGGGGCAGTGGCCAATAGCTTTCATCTCTTTATTTATTCTGAGCATGCGTGGCACTTTGTCCGTCGGATTTGTGTACACACGATCGGAATTTCCGACAACGGATTTTGTTGTCGGAAAATTTTATCTCCTGCTCTCCAACTTTGTGTGTCGGAAAATCCGGTGGAAAATGTCAGATGGAGCCCACACACAGTCGGAATATCCGACAACACGCTCCGATCGGACATTTTCCATCGGAAAATCCGACCGTGTGTACGGGGCATTACTTGCATATAAGCCTTTAAAATGAGCACTTTTGATTTTTCCGTATTCTGTCCCATAGACTTTAACGGTGTTCCACGACTTTTCAAATTTGCCACGAACACCGCATAATATTCGCTGTTTGGCGAACAGGTGAATTTACGTTCATCTCCAACATCGGGCTCATCCCTACTCCTTACACTACTTCGCTCAGGGTGACCCAGAACCCTTCCAGGGACAGATCATTTCTGTATTCTTCCTATTCCCTGCAGTTTCTTCCTTTTAGGCTATAGAGACATGTTGGGATTTTTACAACCAAGCGGGCTGAACAAAATAAAAAAAAAAACGGATGCCGATCGGCCTTTTTCGGTCATGCCCCTTCGACTGACTTTCAGCCGGCTTCTGTCGGATCAGCTGCTTTACACATGGGCTGAATGTAGGCCAGTTTCTATTGAAATAGCCGATACCCCCCAATATTCATGTGTATACGGGGCTTAAGAATGTGTTAGGTGTACAGGGTTCATTTCAGTGTTGACCACAAACTCTGAAGAAGTCAATAATTCTACCCAACCAAGAGGTCTAAACAAATTCTTCTTTCTGCACAGAACGTAAAGCCGGTCTGTGACTTTCCAATGATAACAATTCTAAAGACTCTCTCTCTGTGCATCGGATGTCAGCTGTTCTCCTCTGGAAACATCACAGGGGGTACAAGGCCATTGTCACCAGCAACATCTCCATCAATTAACGATACACAGAGCTGGATCTGTCTTATCTGTACATGGAAACAGATGGGACCCCCTCCACACCCCCAGCCTCATATTAGCCAAATGGGCTGCCTTGTCCACAATAAGGTCACTGCACTGACAGATCCGCCCACAACATAATGAAGGGTCAACCGGTCACTCCAAAATGGCTGACAAAGTGTTCTAGAAATCTCACTTTCATGATTTGGTATATTTTGTGAACATTCTGTACAGCGAGAACACCACACAACACATGATATCACCCTACAATAGTGAAATGGGGGTACTCACCCTCCATCTCATTGTCTTCTATAGAGAGTGAGGAGGACACACACAATACATGATATCACTCTACAATACTGAAATGGGGGTACTCACCCTCCATCTCATTGTCCTCTATGGAGAGTGAGGAGGACACACAATACATGATATCACTCTACAATATTGAAATGGGGGTACTCACCCTCCATCTCATTGTCCTCTATGGAGAGTGAGGAGGACACACACAATACATGATATCACCCTACAATACTGAAATGGGGGTACTCACCCTCCATCTCATTGTCCTCTATGGAGAGTGAGGAGGACACACACAATACATGATATCACTCTACAATACTGAAATGGGGGTACTCACCCCCCGTCTCATTATCCTCTATAGAGAGTGAGGAGGACACACACAATACATGATATCACCCTACAATACTGAAATGGGGGTACTCACCCTCCATCTCATTGTCCTCTATGGAGAGTGAGGAGGACACACAATACATGATATCACCCTACAATACTGAAATGGAGGTACTCACCCTCCATCTCATTGTCCTCTATGGAGAGTGAGGAGGACACACACAATACATAATATCACTCTACAATACTGAAATGGGGATACTCACCCTCCATCTCATTGTCCTCTATGGAGAGTGAGGAGGACACACAATACATGATATCACCCTACAATACTGAAATGGGGGTACTCACCCTCCATCTCATTGTCCTCTATGGAGAGTGAGGAGGACACACAATACATGATATCACCCTACAATACTGAAATGGAGGTACTCACCCTCCGTCTCATTGTCCTCTATAGAGAGTGAAGTGGACACACACAGAAGGATGAGAGGCAGACGGAGCTCCATCTCTGCACAGTGAAATCGCCAAGAATAATGAAGAGTCTTCTCTCTGTAGATGAGGCGTTGGGTCTTTTATCTGAGTTGGAGGAGATGGCAGTTAGAGATAATCTCAGCACAGATTTGGGAATCTTCGCGAACATAATAGACATTAGCTTCAAGCCAACTGAGAAGTGGATGTCAGTAGCTCTCACTAATAATTACATTGAATACCATTGTTATATTCACATAAAGGTCGGAGCCCAGACACTCTGTGCATCTCATAATGGACAACTTCTTAGACTCCAGGCACATATAAAAAAATAATGTAGTTATCTTTGTATTATAAATCTTTAAATATATTTTGTAATGTATCAAATACCTGAGTCTGCCTTCTGTGTATCCCTCAGAATAGCAGCAATTAGACCCGGAGCCAATCAGCCTGGGGTGTGCCCTGCTGCAGTGCAGGTTGAGGATCTGACTGTGCTGTCTGGCAGTGCTACCTGGATCATAATATCAGCTGAGAACAATCACAGATTGCTTGTTTGAAGTTCAACCAGATGCAGACCTTGTTCGTGCTACACATACCCCAAAAAATGTATTCCAAGTACACACGACATGACTGCACTGAGGACCCTTCTTATTTAGGAAGAGAGGAGCTCTGTCTAAGGCTCGATTCACACAAATGCATTTTTATGCATTTTGCATTTTGCAGAAATGCAGGGAATTTTTTTTATATGAGTTCCTATGGAACATGTTCACATCGATGCATTTTTGTGTCTCTGCATTTTTGGAAAGGGTCAGGGACTTTTTTCCCAAAATGTAGTGTTCTGCATGTAATAGACTTCAATGTACCCGCATCCAAAAATCAAGTACCGCGTTTTTACCGTGATTTTGCAGCAATTTGCGTTTCGCGAATTTGAGTGTTTTTTTTTTAGCTGTACATTCACTGTATATAACTGGTGCTAAGGAGGGGGCCAGGAAGCTGGCCGCTTCGTCCCTAACAACCGATGCGTCATCAGCTGTCAGCGGGCTTCCCTGCTGAATATAAAAAACTTGAATTTGGCGGCAAAAAAATTTGTGAAAAAAAGGGCGTGGGGTCCCTTGGGTCTAGTATGGATTCAGAGGGGACCCCCCTGCCAAAATGTAAAAAAAAGGCGTGGGGTCCCCCCAGAATCCATATCAGACCCTTATCCAGCAGGTCAGGAAAGGGAGGGGACAAGCAAGCGCAACCCCCCTCCTGAACCATACCAGGCCACTTGCCCTCAACATGGGGGGGTGGGTGCTTTGGGGCAGGGGGGGTTCTGCGCCCCCCTCACCCCAAAGCACCTTGCCCCCATGTTGATGGGGACAAGGGCCTCTTCCCGACAACCCTTGCCTGGTGGTTGTCGAAGTCTGCAGGTGGGGGGCTTATCGGAATCTTATTGGGGCCCCCTTTAACAAGAGGGCCCCCAGATCCTGCCCCCCATGTGAATGAGTATGGGGTACAATGTACCCTTACCCATTAACCACAAAAAGGAGTGTAATGTGAAAATATACAATAGACAGTTTATGACAAGTCTTTTATTAAAAATATCTTCTTCTTCCCCGCTTCTTCCTCCAGTCTTCTTTTTTCTTCTGTCTTCTTTGTCCGGTGTTCTTCTTCCTCTGCCACCGACCCTCCTACGATGCTGCATCCCGCTGATCTGTCCTCGCCGATGTCAAGCATGTTTTAGATAACGTTGGGGGCGTGGCCCTCAGATGACATCACCTAGAGGCCCCACCCCCTTGTCACAAACCCATCATGCCACGGTTGGTGACATCACAAGTGGGTGGGGCCTCTGGAAGATGTCATTCGATGGCCACACCCCCATCATTATCTAAGACATGCTTGACATCGGTGTGGACAGATCAGCGGGACGCAGCATCGGAGGAGGGTCAGCAGCAGAGGGAGAAGAACACCAGACAAAGAAGACAGGAGAAAGAAGATCGGAAGAAGAAGCGGGAGAAGGACAAGACCGGAGGAAAAAGATGCGAGAGAAGATGGAGGAAGACGGAGGAAGAAGAACACCGGACAAAGAAGACAGGAGAAAGAAGAGCGGAAGAAGCAGTGGGAGAAGGACAAGACCGGAGGAGGAATATGCGAGAGAAGATGGAGGAAGACCGGAGGAAGAAGCGGGGAAGAAGAAGATATTTATAATAAAAGACTTGTCAAAAACTGTCTACTGTATTTTTTCACACTAAACTACTTTTTTTTTGGTGAATGAGTAGGGGTACAATGTACCGCATACTCATTTACATAGGGCGGGAGGCCGGAATTTGGGGGCCTCCTTGTTAAAGGGGGCTTCCAGGTTCCAAAAAGCCCCCACCCGCAGCCCCCGACAACCACCGAGCAAGGGTTATCGGGAAGAGGCCCTTGTCCCCATCAACATGGGGGCAAGGTGCTTTGGGGTGGGGGGGCGCAGAACCCCCCCTGCCCCAAAGCACCCACCCCCCATGTTGAGGGCATGCAGCCTGGTATGGTCCAGGAGGGGGGCACTCGCTTGTCCCCTCCCTTTCCTGACCTTCTGGGCTGCATGCTTGGATAAGGGTCTGGTATGGATTATAGGGGGGGACCCCACGCTCCTTTTTTTAAAAAAAATGACCCCACGCTTTTTTTTTTCTCTTTTTTTTTTTTTAGGCGGCAATTCTTTTTTTTTTACATTCAGCGGGGAAGCCATCTGATGACTCATTGGTTGTTAAGGACAAAGCGACTGGCTTCCCAGCCCCCTCCTTAGCAACCAGCTATATACAGTGTAAAAAAAATGCAAATCGTGGCTAAATCACGGCAAAATCGCTGTAAAAACGCGTGTCCAAAAATGCGGCAAAGCACCGCAAAAAGCACTGCAGAAATGCTCAAAAGCAACATGTATAGATGTGAATCGAGCCTCAGATCTAATTGGTAATAAGAGCGCTGAAAACCATGCTGGGGAGATATCCACACTTATCTTCTTATAAGACTTTGATATTAAACCGCGGGCGTCTCTGAATCAGATGAAAGCGGAGATAATGGAAATGCTTTTTATTTCAAGTAAAGGAAATTCTGATTTAGTAACAAGGTCTGGTGTGATTTACTTGTGAAGAGAGTGAGAATGTTCTCCAGCAGTGTATGGGAACTGGGTAGAAGTGTAAACGTTTAATGCTACCTTCTGGGTGATGGAGAGTGAGAAGTAAAGGAGAGGAGAAGCAGCCAGCTCAGGAGAGGTGAAGGTGCTGGCCGGTGATGGAGGGTCTGTCAGAGAGGTGAACCGGTTGCTGTGTAGCTTGCCTTTCTAAGGGGCAGGGTCCCTCTATTATGTCCAGCTGCATAATGGAACCCCCCATTGAACCTGGACCACATGGACCACAGTATGCCAGAACTCGCAAAGTATACAGCAGCCCCCCCCCCAAATGCTGTTGGGCTGAGCAAGTAAAATGTATTGTGTAATATGTGAGAGAACTGTTGGAGAGACTCAATGCGGTATCTCTCAAAATGTCTCTGTAGTCAGTGTCGGGACAGGTGTCACTGGCAACTGGAAAGGCTTATGATGCGGGGCTTGGTGAAGTATTTTAGCCTTTGGCTATAGGGGGCGCTAACTCACGCAAGAAAGTAATATCAACATGCTTAAAATACATGGGTGCTAAAAATACGAATGCAAGCTACTCGCTAGGGGGGACCTCTGGGTGAATCCAGGATGGAGAAGAATCTGGGGGTTCTAGTGGATGAAAAGCTCAGCAATGGCATGCAATGTCAAGCTGCTGAAAGCAAAGCCAGCAGACTATTAGCATGCATTAAAAGGGGATATACTCAAGGAGATAAAATAATAATTCTGACACTTTAAAAGACTCTGGTCCGGCTGCATCTTGAGTTTTCCGCTCAGTTCTGGGCACCAGTCCTCAGGAGGGATGTTCTGGAACTGGAGATAGTCCAGAGAAGAGCAGCAAAGCACATAAAGGGACTGAAGGACCTCAGTTATGGGAATCAGGACTTCTGCTGGTAGGAAGAAAGAGTCTCTCTAAGAATTAGGACCTCTGCTGGTAAGAAGGAAGAGTCTCTGTAAGAATCAGGACTTCTGCTGGTAGGAAGGAAGAACTTCTGCTGGTAGGAAGGAAGAGTCTCTGTAAGAATCAGGACTTCTGCTGGAAGGAAGGGTCTCTGTAAGAATCAGGACTTTTGCTGGAAGGAAGGAAGAGTCTCTGTAAGAATCAGGACTTCTGCTGGAAGGAATGAAGAGTCTCTGTAAGAATCAGGACTTCTGCTGATAGGAAGGAAGAGTCTCTGTAATAATCAGGACTTCTGCTGATAGGAAGGAAGAGTCTCTGTAAGAATCAGGACTTCTGCTGATAGGAAGGAAGAGTCTCTGTAATAATCAGGACTTCTGCTGATAGGAAGGAAGAGTCTCTGTAAGCATCAGGACTTCTGCGGGAAGGAAGGAAGAGTCTCTGTAAGAATCAGGACTTCTGCTGGAAGGAAGGAAGAGTCTCTGTAAGAATCAGGACTTCTGCTGATAGGAAGGAAGAGTCTCTGTAAGCATCAGGACTTCTGCGGGAAGGAAGGAAGAGTCTCTGTAAGCATCAGGACTTCTGCGGGAAGGAAGGAAGAGTCTCTGTAAGAATCAGGACTTCTGCTGGAAGGAAGGAAGAGTCTCTGTAAGAATCAGGACTTCTGCTGATAGGAAGGAAGAGTCTCTGTAAGCATCAGGACTTCTGCTGGAAGGAAGGAAGAGTCTCTGTAAGAAACAGGACTTCTGCTGGTAAGAAGAAGGAAGAGTCTCTGTAAGAAACATGACTTCTGCTGGTAGGAAGGAAGAGTCTCTGTAAGAAACAAGACTTCTGCTGGTAGGTAGGAAGAGTCTCTGTAAGAAACAAGACTTCTGCTGGTAGGAAGAAGGAAGAGTCTCTGTAAGAACCAGGACTTCTGCTGGTAGGAAGGAAGAGTCTCTGAAAGAATCAGGACTTCTGCTGGTAGGTAGGAAGAGTCTCTGTAAGAATCAGGACTTCTGCTGGTAGGAAGGAATCCAAGTGTGTGTTGTGTCTCCCTGATGCTGATGACCTTTCCTAGCCTGGTGTAAGGATATACAGAACATGAAAGGATTATAAGATCATGTTTTCCTTGGCTCCGATTATCCATACTGCTGCTCTCCCTTCCTGAAGGAAAAGAAAATACTCACTGTGACTCAGAGGAGCTGAAGGGTCATGTTAGCTTCTTCTTCCTCCTACCTTGAACTGCCTGAAGTCAAAATCTGGTGGAAAAGGAAGGGAGAGGGGCTGGAGCATGGACACAGCATAATTGGCTAAGAATTAGCAAGTGAATTTAAAGTTCCTCCCTATGCTGGCCAAGCTCTGGAAGGACTGGATTGACCACTAAGCAACCTATTCACTCCTTCGTTATCTCTTGCCTTGACTATTGTAACTCCCTCCACATTGAACTACCTCACCCCAGGCTATCCCCCTTCTATCTATCATGAATGCTGCTACCAGAATCATCCACATTACCAACCACAAGACATGTGCAATTCATTTTGGTCTGAATACAAATTCGGACACATTTTTGGTTATGAAATAGTAACGAATAGTAACAAATTTAGTTGAAATTTGTTAACATTTGTTACGCTTATTCGTTTTCTAGTGATTTCCAAATTTTCAGAACGATTAGAATTTGGATCGGTCGAAAAATGATCGACCGATTCTAATGCCCTGTACACACGATCGGAATTTTCATCGGAAAAACCTTGGATGGTTTTTCCGACGGAATTCCGCTCAAGCTTGGCTTGCATACACACGGTCACACAAAAGTTCTCTGAACTTTCGACCTTCAAGAACGCGGTGACGTACAACACGTACGACGGCGCTAGAAAAGGGAAGTTCCATATGAAGTGATGATTCTGAGCATGGATTTTTTTTTGCGCATCTGAATTGCATACAGACGAATGGAATTTCCAAACTTTTTCCGACGGAAAAATAGAGAATCTGCTCTCAATCTTTTGCTGGTGGAAATTCCGCCAGCAAAAGTCCAATGGAGCATACACACGGTCGGAATTTCCGACCAAAAGCTCGCATCGGACTTTTGCTGGTGGAATTTCCGATTGTGTGTACGGGGTATAAGTCTGTGTAAAGAATAGATGGTTGTTAAGCAGTGGGCTAAGAAGCTGGCCACCGCGTCCTTAACAACCGATGACTTATCAGCTGTCAGCTGGCTTCCCCCACTGACAGCTGTAATGTAAACAAAACAGCCCTCCACTGGCTTCCCATTGCACATCACCAATCTTGTCTCCAAATATCACCCAAACCATCCTCTCCACTACTCCCAAGAACTCCTGCTCTCTAGATCACTTGTCTCCCCCCCCATGCTCACCCCCAGGACTTCTCCAGAACTTCTCCCATCCTCTGAAACTCACTACCCCAATCTGTCTGGCTATCTCCTACTCTGTCCACCTTTAGGAGATCCCTAAAAACTCACTTCTTCAGCTAATATTCAAATCTTCTATTTCTCCCATCAGTTGATCCCTCACAGATATTACCTGTTGTTCCGCCAGCCCCTCCCTATTAGATTGTAAGCTCCTAGGAGCAAGGCCCTCCTAACCCACTTGTATAGAATTGTATTGTTGCTGTATAGTCTCCCTTTATATTGTAAAGTGCTGCGCAAACCGTTGGCACCATATAAATCCTGTATAATAATATGAATAATACTAATGACATCCTCCTGCATCTCCCCACTGTACTGAGAGTTCTTCTGACATTACAGATAACTTAATGTCTTGTACTTATAGAGGTACAGTGGAACCTTGGTTTACGAGTAACGCGGTTAACGAGCGTTTTCAAAGATGAGCAACTTTTTTTTTAAATCCTGACTAGGTTTGCGAGTGTTGTCTCACAAAACGAGCAGGATTCAAGCCAATGAGGTGTGCAGTACCGCATTTGGCCAGAGGTACGGGGGCGCCGGTGACACTCGGAATGGTTCGGAGCTGTTTGGAAATATTCTGAACCACTCAGAAATACTTGGAAACACTCAGAAATACTCAGTTCCTGAGTGTTTCTGAGCCTTTCCGAGGGTTTCCGAGTTCAGCCGGGCTGTCCCCAAGTATTTCCGAGGCTCTCTGGCACCCCCCCACCTTTGGCCACATGCGGTATTGCATGCAATAGAAGTCAATGCGGACGGAAACTTGCATTGACATGCGAGTGCTTTGGATTACAAGCATTCTCCTGGAACGGATTATGCTCGTAATCCAAGGTTCCACTGTAACTTAAAAGGGTTGTAAAAAAAAAAGTGCATCCTTTGCGTTAAGATGAATAAACTGCTGTCACCGACCAGCACCTCAGCCCCCCCCCCCCCCGTTTTCGTTTTACTCACCTGAGCCCCTCGGCGGAGACGCGCTCTCCCTCTCTGCCCGGGGTCCCAGCTCTTGATTGGATAGATTGATAGCAGCGCAACAATTGGCTCCCGCTGCTGTCAAAAAAATCCAATGACGTGGGCGCCGGGGGGGGGGGGGGGGGGGGGGCTGAGTCCGGCATTCTGTGTCTATGCACGCATATGCTGGACTCGGGAGCACGCCTGCAGAGTAACCACCCTAGAAGAGCGCTTCTACCAGGGTGTAGATCACCCTGGTAGAATCACCCTGTAGACCGGTCACCGGAAAGATCTTTCCGGTGACCGGTCCACATGTATCCTGTAGTGCGGTCTCCTGTGGTGTGCCCAATGGAGATAAACAGAGCCTCCAGCACCAGCTGTACGGTGTGTGTCATCCGCTTTTCCTGTCCCCTTCTCATGCCCTTGTTACCCAGCGGGACAGGGCTTACGTGAGTGGCGTCCAGTGACGCTCATGACTTCAACACATTTCGCTATGGCAAATAATGTAGCTTCACCTGGACGATGATAGGACGGCAAACACCACTCCCTTTTAACTGTTTTCTCCATGATGGTGCCGCCCATCCAAGGGAAGTATTTAAAGGGACATTCATCATGCTTTAATGTCTAATGTTGGTGATCTTCATCCAGCCAGTAAAATAAACAATATTCAGTTAAAAAAAATAGTTTGTTTTCTGGTCCAATAATTTACCATTTAGATGAGGGGAGAAAAAGAGAAAGAAAAAGAAAGGTAAAAAGAAAAAGAAAAAAGAGAAAAGAGAGGAAGAAAAGCGGAACTAAAAAAGAAGAAAGGAAAATAGCAAAGAAAAAGAAAATAATAATAATGGATATTAAATAATACAGCCTGCCTCTGACACAGACGCCCTTCCAATAACAGCCTCCAGCACCCCCTACCCCCTAATCACAGCTTGCCTCTGGCACCCCTCACACCAAATTACAGCCTGCCTCTGCCATCCCACCCACCCCCCAATCACAGCCTGCCTCCAGCATCCCCCTACCTCTCAATCACAGCCTGCCTCCAGCATCCCCCTACCTCCCAATCACAGCCTTCTTCTGGCACATCCCCTTCCAATCACAGCCTGCCTCCAGCACTCCCTACCCCCCAATCACATCCTGCCTCCGGCACCCCTCATGCCAAATCACAGCATGCCTCTGGCACCCCACCCACCCACCAATTACAGCCTGCCTCCAGCATCCCCCTACCTCCCAATCACAGCCTGCCTCTGGCACACTCCTTCCCAATCACAGCCTGCCTCCAGCATCCCCCTACCTCCCAATCACAGCCTTCTTCTGGCACATCCCCTTCCAATCACAGCCTGCCTCCAGCACTCCCTACCCCCCAATCACATCCTGCCTCCGGCACCCCTCATGCCAAATCACAGCATGCCTCTGGCACCCCACCCACCCACCAATTACAGCCTGCCTCCAGCATCCCCCTACCTCCCAATCACAGCCTGCCTCCAGCACCCCCTACTCCCCAATCACAGCTTGCCTCTGGCACCCCTCTCACCAAATTACAGCCTGGCTCTGCCACCCCACCCACCCCCCAATCACAGCCTGCCTCTGGCACATCCCCTTCCAATCACAGCCTGCCTCCAGTACTCCCTACCCCCCAATCACAGCCTGCCTCTGGCACCCCACCCACCCCCAATCACAGCCTGCCTCCAGCATCCCCCTACCTCTCAATCACAGCCTGCCTCTGGCACACTCCTTCCCAATCACAGCCTGCCTCAAGCACCCCCTACCCCCCAATTACAGCTTGCCTCTGGCACCCCTCACACAAAATTACAGCCTGCCTCTGCCACTCCACCCACCCCCCAATCACAGCCTGCCTCTGGCACACACACCCTCCCAATCACAGCCTGCCTCTAGCACATCCCCTTCCAATCACAGCCTGCCTCCAGCACTCCCTATCCCCCAATTACAGCCTGCCTCTGGCAACCCACCCACCCCCCAATCACAGCCTGCCTCCAGCATCCCCCTACCTCCCAATCACAGCCTGCCTCTGACACACACCCCCAATCACAGCCTGCATCTGGCACCCCTCCCACCCCCCAATCACAGCCTGCCTCTAGCACACACACTCTCCCAATCACAGCCTGCCTCTGGCACCCCTCATGCCAAATCACAGCCTGCCTCTGGCACCCATCCCACCCCCCAATCACAGCTTGCCTCTGGCACACTCCTTCCCAATCACAGCCTGCCACCAGCATCCCCCTAGCTCCCAATCACAGCCTGCTTCTGGCACACACCCCCAATCACAGCCTGCCTCCAGCACCCCCTACCTCCCATTTACAGCCTGCCTCTGGCACACACCCCCTTCCAATCACATTCTGTCTCTGGCACACGCCCCCTCCCAATCACATCCTACCTCTGGCACACACCCCCTCCCAATCACAGCCTGCCTCTGGCACACACCCCTTCCAATCAAATCCTGCCTCTGGCACACACCCCCTCCCAATCACATCCTGCCTCCGGAACACACCCCCTCCCAATCACAGCCTACCTCTGGCACACACCCCTTCCAATCACATCCTGCCTCTGGCACACACCCCCTCCCACTCACAGCCTGCCTCTGGCACACACACCCTCCCAATCACATCCTGCCTCAGGCACACACCCACTCCCAATCACAGCCTACCTCTGGCACACACCCCTTCCAATCACATCCTGCCTCTGGCACACACCCCCTCGCACTCACAGCCTGCCTCTGGCACACACCCCCTCCCAATCACATCCTGCCTCTGGCACACACCCCCTCCCAATCACAGCCTACCTCTGGCACACACCCCTTCCAATCACATCCTGCCTCTGGCACACACCCCCTCCCACTCACAGCCTGCCTCTGGCACACACCCCCTCCCAATCACAGCCTGCCTCTGGCACCCCTCATGCCAAATCACAGCCTGCCTCTGGCACCCATCCTACCCCCCAATCACAGCCTGCCTCTGGCACACTCCTTCCCAATCAAAGCCTGCCTCCAGCATCCCCCTACCTCCCAATCACAGCCTGCTTCTGGCACACACCCCCAATCACAGCCTGCCTCTGGCACACACACACCCTCCCAATCACAGCCTACCTCCAGCACCCCCTACCTCCCATTTACAGCCTGCCTCTGGCACACACCCCCTTCAAATCACATCCTGCCTCTGGCACACACCCCCTCCCAGTTACATCCTGCCTCTGGCACACACCCCCTCCCAGTTACATCCTGCCTCTGGCACACACCCCCTCCCAATCACAGCCTGCCTCTGGCACACACCCCCTTTCAATCACATCCTGCCTCTGGCACACACTCCCTCCCAATCACATCCTGCCCCTGGCACACACCCTCTCCCACTCACAGCCTGCCTCTGGCACACACCCCCTCCCACTCACAGCCTGCCTCTGGCACCCCTCATGCCAAATCACAGCCTGCCTCTGGCACCCATCCCGCCCCCAATCACAGCCTGCCTCTGGCACACTCCTTCCCAATCACAGCCTGCCTCCAGCATCCCCCTACCTCCCAATCACAGCCTGCTTCTGGCACACACACCCAATCACAGCCTGCCTCTGGCACACACACCCCCTCCCAATCACAGCCTACCTCCAGCACCCCCTACCTCCAAATCACAGCCTGCCTCCAGCACCCCCTACCTCCTATTTACAGCCTGCCTCTGGCACACACCCCCTTCCAATCACATCCTGCCTCTGGCACACACCCCCTCCCAATCACATCCTGCCTCTGGCACACACCCCCTCCCAATCACAGCCTGCCTCTGGCACACACCCCCTTTCAACCACATCCTGCCTCTGGCACACACTCCCTCCCAGTCACATCCTGCCTCTGGCACACACCCCCTCCCATTTACAGCCTGCTTCTGGCACACACCCCCTTCTAATCACATCCTGTCTCTGGCACACAACCCCTCCCAATCACAACCTGCCTCTGGCACACACCCCCTCCCAATCACATCCTGCCTCCGGCACACACCCCCTCCCAATCACATCCTGCCTCCGGCACACACCCCCTCCCAATCACAGCCTACCTCTAGCACACACCCCTTCCAATCACATCCTGCCTCTGGCACACACCCCCTCCCACTCACAGCCTGCCTCTGGCACACACCACCTCCCAATAACATCATGCCTCTGGCACACACCCCCTCCCAATCACAGCCTACCTCTGGCACACACCCTTTCCAATCACATCCTGCCTCTGGCACACACCCCCTCCCACTCACAGCCTGCCTCTGGCACACACCCCCTCCCAATCACAGCCTGCCTCTGGCACCCCTCATGCCAAATCACAGCTTGCCTCTGGCACCCATCCCACCCCCCAATCACAGCCTGCCTCTGGCACACTCCTTCCCAATCACAGCCTGCCTCCAGCATCCCCCTACCTCCCAATCACAGCCTGCTTCTGGCACACACCCCCAATCACAGCCTGCCTCTGGCACACACACCCTCCCAATCACAGCCTACCTCCAGCACCCCCTACCTCCAAATCACAGCCTGCCTCTGGCACACACCCCCTCCCAATCACAGCCTGCCTCCAGCACCCCCTACCTCCCATTTACAGCCTGCCTCTGGCACACACCCCCTTCCAATCACATCCTGCCTCTGGCACCCCCCCCCCTCCCAATCAAATCCCTCCTCTGGCACACACCCCCTCCCAATCACAGCCTGCCTCTGGCACACACCCCCTTTCAATCACATCCTGCCTCTGGCACACACTCCCTCCCAATCACATCCTGCCTCTGGCACACACCCCCTCCCACTCACAGCCTGCCTCTGGCACACACCCCCTCCCACTCACAGCCTGCCTCTGGCACACACCCCCTCCCAATCACAGCCTGCCTCTGGCACCCCTCATGCCAAACCACAGCCTGCCTCTGGCACCCATCCCACCCCCCAATCACAGCCTGCCTCTGGCACACTCCTTCCCAATCACAGCCTGCCTCCAGCATCCCCCTACCTCCCAATCACAGCCTGCCTCTGGCACACACACCTCTTCCCAATCACAGCCTACCTCCAGCACCGCCTACCTCCAAATCACAGCCTGCCTCCAGCACCCCCTACCTCCCATTTACAGCATGCCTCTGGCACACACCCCCTTCCAATCACATCCTGCCTCTGGCACACACCCCCTCCCAATCACATCCTGCCTCTGGCACACACCCCCTCCCAATCACAGCCTGCCTCTGGCACACACCCCCTTTCAATCACATCCTGCCTCTGGCACACACCCCCTCCCAATCACAGCCTGCCTCTGGCACACACCCCCTTTCAATCACATCCTGCCTCTGGCACACACTCCCTCCCAATCACATTCTGCCTCTGGCACACACCCCCTCCCAATAACAGCCTACCTCTGGCACACACCCCTTCCAATCACATCCTGCCTCTGGCACACACCCCCTCCCAATCACAGCCTGCCTCTGCCACCCCTCCCAACCCCTAATCACAGCCTGCCTCTGGCACGCCCCCTTCCAATCACAGCATGCCTCCAGCATCCCCCTACCTCCCAATCACAGTCTGCCTCTGGCACACTCCCCCTTCCAATCACAGCCTGCCTCTGGCATACACCACCTCCCAATCACAGCCTGCCTCTGGCACACACCCCCTCCCAATCACAGCCTGCCTCTGGCACACACCCCCCCAATCACAGCCTGCCTCTGGCACACACCCCCTCCCAATCCCAGCCTGCCTCTGGCACACACCCCCTCCCAATCACAGCCTGCCTTTGGCACACACCCCCTGCCAATCACAGCCTGCCTCTGGCACACACCCCTCCCAATCACAGCCTGCCTCTGGCACACACCCCCTCCTAGTCACAGCCTGCCTCTGGCACCCCTCCCAACCCCCAATCGCAGCCTGCCTCTGGCACACCCCCTTCCAATCACAGCATGCCTCTGGCACACCCCCTTCCAATCACAGCATGCCTCCAGCATCCCCCTACCTCCCAATCACAGTCTGCCTCTGGCACACTCCCCTTCCCAATCACAGCCTGCCTCTGGCACGCACCCCCTTCCAATCACAGCCTGCCTCTGGCACACACCCCCTTCCAATCACAGCCTGCCTCTGCAACACTCCCCCTCCCAATCACAGCCTGCCTGTCAGCAACACACTGCAACCAGACAAATGCGCACCCGCCAAGCTAGCCAAATTCCTATGGATACTCGCCAAGCTGGAAGAATTCATATGGCTACCTGCCAAGCTAGCCAGCAGCAAGTGTGTACGATGAATCACATTAGCCTATACTTTGGCACCAGTGGGTCTTTTTAAGGACAGCAGCTGCACTAGTGCAGTGCTGTCTGATCTGCAGTTTACCCTGTGTCCTGATCTTGTGTCTGTATCTGATCCAGCATACCTGCATCCGCTGTCCTGCATCTACAGCATACCTGCATCCGCTGCCCTGTATCTACAGCATACCTGCATCCGCTGTCCTGTATCTACAGCATACCTGCATCTGCTGTCCTGCGTCTACAGCATACCTGCATCCTCTGTCCTGTATCTACAGCATACCTGCATCCGCTGCCCTGTATCTACAGCATACCTGCATCTACTGTCCTGTATTTACAGCATACCTGCATCCGCTGTCCTGTATCTACAGCATACCTGCATCCGCTGTCCTGTATCTACAGCATACCTGCATCCGCTGTCCTGTACCTACAGCATACCTGGATCTGCTGTCCTGTATCTACAGCATACCTACATCCTCTGTCCTGTATCTACAGCATACCTGCATCCACTGCCCTGTATCTACAGCATACCTGCATCCGCTGTCCTGTATTTACAGCATACCTGCATCCGCTGTCCTGCACCTACAGCATACCTGCATCCTCTGTCCTATATCTAGAGCATAGCTGAATCCGCTGTCCTGCATCTACAGCATACCTGCATCCTCTGTCCTGCATCTACAGCATACCTGCATCCTCTGTCCTGTATCTACTGCATACCTGCATCCGCTGTCCTACATCTACAGCATACCTGCATCCGCTGTCCTGTATCTACAGCATACCTGCATCCGCTGTCCTGCACCTACGGCATACCTGCATCCTCTGTCCTGTATCTACAGCATACCTGCATCCTCTGTCCTGTATCTGCAGCATACCTGCATCCGCTGCCCTGTATCTACAGCATACCTGCATCTGCTGTCCTACATCTACAGCATACCGGCATCCGCTGTCCTGTACCTACAGCATACCTGGATCTGCTGTCCTGTATCTACAGCATACCTGCATCCGCTGTCCTGTACCTACAGCATACCTGGATCTGCTGTCCTGTATCTACAGCATACCTACATCCTCTGTCCTGTATCTACAGCATAACTGCATCCACTGTCCTGTATCTACAGCATACCTGCATCTGCTGTCCTGTGTCTACAGCATACCTGCATCCACTGTCCTGCATCTACAGCATACCTGCATCCGCTGTCCTGCATCTACAGCATACCTGCATCCGCTGTCCTACATCTACAGCATACCTGCATCCGCTGTCCTGTATCTACAGCATACCTGCATCCTCTGTCCTGTATCTACAGCATACCTGCATCCTCTGTCCTACATCTACAGCATACCTGCATCCGCTGTCCTGCATCTACAGCATACCTGCATCCTCTGTCCTGTATCTACAGCATACCTGCATCTGCTGTCCCACATCTACAGCATTCCTGCATCCGCTGTCCTGCATCTACAGCATACCTGCATCCTCTGTCCTGTATCTACAGCATACCTGCATCCTCTGTCCTGCATCTACAGCATACCTGCATCCGCTGTCCTGCATCTACAGCATACCTGCATCCTCTCTCCTGCATCTACAGCATACCCGCATCCTCTGTCCTGTATCTACAGCATAACTGCATCCTCTGTCCTGCATCTACAGCATGCCTGCATCCGCTGTCCTGCATCTACAGCATACCTGCATCCTCTGTCCTGCATCTGCAGCATACCTGCATCCTCTGTCCTGTATCTACTGCATACCTGCATCTGCTGTCCTACATCTACAGCATACCTGCATCCGCTGTCCTGTATCTACAGCATACCTGCATCCACTGTCCTGCACCTACGGCATACCTGCATCCTCTGTCCTGTATCTACAGCATACCTGCATCCTCTGTCCTGTATTTACAGCATACCTGCATCCGCTGTCCTGCACCTACAGCATACCTGCATCCTCTGTCCTGTATCTACAGCATACCTGCATCCTCTGTCCTGTATCTACAGCATACCTGCATCCTCTGTCCTGTATCTGCAGCATACCTGCATCCGCTGCCCTGTATCTACAGCATACCTTCATCCGCTGTCCTGTATCTACAGCATACCTGCATCCGCTGTCCTGTACCTACAGCATACCTGGATCTGCTGTCCTGTATCTACAGCATACCTACATCCTCTGTCCTGTATCTACAGCATACCTGCATCCACTGCCCTGTATCTACAGCATACCTGCATCCGCTGTCATGTATTTACAGCATACCTTCATCCGCTGTCCTGCACCTACAGCATACCTGCACCCTCTGTCCTGCATCTACAGCATACCTGCATCCTCTGTCCTGCATCTACAGCATACCTGCATCCTCTGTCCTGTATCTACTGCATACCTGCATCCGCTGTCCTACATCTACAGCATACCTGCATCCGCTGTCCTGTATCTACAGCATACCTGCATCCGCTGTCCTGCACCTACGGCATACCTGCATCCTCTGTCCTGTATCTACAGCATACCTGCATCCTCTGTCCTGTATTTACAGCATACCTGCATCCGCTGTCCTGCACCTACAGCATACCTGCATCCTCTGTCCTGTATCTACAGCATACCTGCATCCTCTGTCCTGTATCTACAGCATACCTGCATCCTCTGTCCTGTATCTGCAGCATACCTACATCCTCTGTCCTGTATCTACAGCATACCTGCATCCTCTGTCCTGTATCTGCAGCATACCTGCATCCTCTGCCCTGTATCTACAGCATACCTTCATCCGCTGTCCTGCATCTACAGCATACCTGCATCCGCTGCGCCTGCTATCTTCTGCTGCTCAGCGATCCATTCTGTTCCTGCTACCCATCAGCTACAACAGAGAACCTTGCAGGCACTCTTACATCACCGTTCTCTCACGGCCACTGTTACCACTCCAGTGACCCCTGAGCTGGGGCTGTACGAGAGGTCTCCCTCAACTCATCAGGCTCGTCGAGACGGTATGTAACAGTATCAGACAGCCATGACTCAGCCTGCAAGAGGGGCCTCACCTATGGATGAGATTTACCAGCATCTTGCAGCCCTTATACAATCAGTAATGACCCTGAAGGACGGCTATGTCCGGCTGGAGGAACGAGTAGAGTCTCTATCCGTTCCCGCAAGTTCACCTACAGATTCTTGGCCTGTTGTGACACCAGCACAGCCTGCTACCACATGCACTGTTATGATGCTGCCACCTGAACCCCAGTGCCTACACCTGAAATATTCTCAGGGGATCAAAGCAAGTTCAGGGTTTTCCACAATTCATTCCAGCTATACTTTGCCCTGCAACCACAGACTTTCTCTTTGGAGTCCACCAAGGTGGCCTTCATTATCTCACTTCTTTAAGGGGAACCCCAGACCTGGGCTCACTGGCTGTTGAAAGAGAATAACATACCGACCCATGCATGTGTTTCTTCTTGGATACAATGGTGCAACTATATGATGTTTCACAGCGAACTATCACTGCAGAGGCTTCTCTCCAACAAGGCCGCAGAGTGGCTGAGGACTATGTCACAGATGGAGCTGATGCACTTTCTCGATTACAGTGGGACAGATTCCGGCAGTTGGCCCCAGAGGCGGAGCAGCTTGGAGTCCCGTGCCCCGGTCATTTGTGGGATCTCATATTGACACCGTGATGTCGTTGGTTCGTAAGTCAGTGGCAGAGGCTACTTGGTGGGCCTATGAGCAGGTGTGGAGAGAATGGCACAAGCTGGTAAGTAGGGTCGGGGGTTGTTCCAGCGATGAAGACTGGCTACACACATTGTACTTTCTGGGTAAGAATTGCAAGGATTGGGTGTCTGTTGCTCAGGTTAACAGTAAGATGGCGGGCCTGGCTTTTGTGTTTAAATTGGGTGGTGTGGAGGATGTTACAAAGTCTTTCATAGTTCGGAAGGCATTGAGGGGTTACAAAAAAGGTCACGGTAGGCCCGATACCTGACGACCAGTGTCTTTGGGGATGTTGGAGGAGTTGACGGGGTGCTGCCCAGTGTATGTTTCACCCCTTTTGAGGTTTAGCTGTTTAGGACAGTTTTTGTCTTGGCCTTTTTTGGGGCACTGAGGGTGGGTGAGTTGGTCAGTCCTTCCAAATCTGTGGCTGGGGGTTTGGATGTCTCGGATGTTACAGTCCGGGGGGACACTGCTACGCTCCTTATTCGTACGTCAAAAAATGATCAGATGGGTAAATGAGCCAGAGTGGTACTAGGGGCAGTGGAGGGTCTGGCGTTGTGCCCGGTGGCAGTGATAAGGGAATGGGTGGATGCCTATTGGGCCTGCCACTTTTAGGTCCACACGGACAGGTCGGCGTTGTCTCGGTATTAGTTTGTGAGTGTGTTCCAAAAATGCTTGGAGGCGGGTGTTTTCTCTTTGAAGGACTATTCTTCTCATTCATTCAGGATTGGAGTGGCCACTGAGGTGGCGTGTTGGGGTGTCAGTGATCAGATACTTCAGCGTATTGGTCGTTGGGAATCTCACCGATTCTGGTTATATGTACGCCCTCATCTCCTTTGAAGCAGGTGAAAAAGGGGGAGGGGGATGTGGAGACCTCAACTCAAAGGTTTGGGGGGTCATGGGGGGTCTATGTCCTTTTTGGTGTTGTTGTGTGGTGTTGATTGTGTGTTTCCTTTCTGGTCTGGGGATGGTAGTGCAATGTGGTCTGTGTGTTTGGTGTCTTGGGTCTTGTTGCCTAGGTTCTTTTTTGTGTTTCTGTTTTTCAGGCCCGGTGTGCCTGATGTGGATCCTGGGTCACTCCTATGTTCACTGGGGGGCTATGAGGGCTCTGGTTAGACCGGAAGGCAGGCAGCTGGGTTTTTCCAGGGTGGAGGCCACGGTCCGCTGGATCGGTATGCCTGGCATGCTGTGGTCCGAGTAGTGCCGGACATACAGCGGTATGCCAGGATGGATAGGCCTCCTGATGTGCTGTTTCTGCATGTTGGGGGCAATGACCATAGTATCACAGCATGCAGGGACCTCATTAGAGACATAAAGTGGGATTTCCATCGGTTGCATACAGCCTTTCCAGATACTGTCTTAATATGGTCAGACATCATTGGCAGATCAGCTTGGAGGGGGGCTAGGTCGGTGGAAAGGATAAATAAGGCCAGGATCAAGATCACAAGGCAGTGGCAAAATTTGTGGTCCGCAATAGGGGGCTGGTGGTTCACCATTGTGAGTTAGGAGATTTTGGCCTGTATTTAAGGGGAGACAGGGTTCACTTGTCAGCTGTGGGCATAGATATGTGGTTCCTGGGGCTCCAGGAAGGTCTCCAACAGGCCTTGCAGCTGTGGTGGGCCGCCCACGCATAAGGTGTCACTAGCGGGTGCCTGGGGTCTCTGGTTAGTGAAGGTCAGAATGGTGGAAGGTATACAGTATATGGTGCGGAATGGGTTGGGCCTATCTCGGTATGGGTACCTACCCTATATGGTAATCATGGGCTATCGGCCATTGGGCTGTATTGGGCGAGAAGGTGGAAATAGTTGTCCCTGAGCTGGTAGGATCATGGCTAGGGGCCAGGATGCGGAAGTGGTGGTGGAACAGCCGATGCGATAAAATACCTTCCTTCATGAACCTCAGACATAACAGTCAGTATATATATATATGTTAAAAAGTGGGGTTGTTAACAGGTTAGAAAACCATACATCAGCATACACCAGTCATGTACTTTGTTGTGGCCTGGGGGTCGGGCAGTCTGACCTGGAGTGGGATATCTGATTAATCACAACATTGTCTAGGTGGCTAGTTGTTTAATGAACTTCATGTTTATAGTATATGTTTGTTGTTGTTTAGCTATGGTAATTATATTCTTGTTTACAGTTTGTATTGTTAGGGTAATATGATCAGGAGCTAACTGTTCTCCTGTGGGGTAATGTCAGGGAAATGGCCGAAGAATTGGCAATGTTAGCAGCACTCATCATGGGTGCATCTGGATGGCTTCCGTGTGTAATAATGCCCGCAGAGCGAACCAACGCACGCTGATGCGCAACGGCATGCACACGGCATGACAGATGTGAATTCCTGTACTATCTATCAGCATAACAAGGGGTCAAATGCTAAATCTTGGGGTCTGTTAAGGCCACTACCAGCCCCGGAACAGCCATGGAAAAAGATATCTTTGGACTTTATAGTGGACTTGCCCACCTCAGAAGGGTTCAGGACCATCTTGCTGGTATGATCGGCGCGCCTTCCACTGTGGATACAGCAAATATCTTCATTAAAGAAATAGTCAGACTGTTACCTGACAACATTTTTTACAACATTGTTACCAGGACTCATCATGGGTGCATCTGGAGGGCTTCCGTGTGCAATAATGCCTGCAGAGCGAACCAGCGCACACGCAGATGCGCAACGGCACGCACACAGCATGACAGATGTGAATTCCTGTACTATCTGTCAGCGTAACAAGGGGTCCAATGCTAAATCTTGAGGTCTGTTAAGGTCACTACCAGTCCCGGCACAACCATGGAAAAAGATATCTATAGTGGACTTACCCACCTCAGAAGGGTTCACGACCATCTTGGTGGTATGATCGGCATGCCTTCCACTGGGGACACAGCAAATATCTTCATTAAAGAAATAGTCAGACTGTTACCTGACAACATTGTTTCCAATAGAGGGGTACAGTTTACCTCTAGATTTTGAAGAAGTCTCTGTAGATTCCTGGCAATTGAAGTGTGCCCATCCTCTGCCCATCACCCACAGAGTAATGGTCAAACAGAAAGAATGAACCAAACTCTAGAACAGTATCTACAATGCTTCAGTTCTTTCTCCCAAGATAACTGGCTCTCCTTACTTCTGTGCGCTGAATTTGCGTATAATAACTCTGTGCATGCTGCAACCAACCAGTCGCCCTTTTAGACTAATTATGGATTTTACCCCTCGTTCCTGCCCAACACCATCCCTGAAGCCTCAGTACCAGCAGTCCAGGTGAGGATAAACTTCATTCAAATGAACTACCAAACTCTCCAGGAAGCCATGCAAAAGGCTCAAGAGAGGCAAAATGACAACAGGAGAAGAGGTTATCCTAACTTCAAAGTTGGAGACAAGGTATGGCTCTCTTCTACTAATCTCAAGCTGTCCTGTCCTTCCCAGAAACTGGGGCCAAAGTTTATTGGTCCATTTTAAATAAGGAGGGAGGTTAATCCTGTGGTGTTTGAACTTGCCTTGCTGAAGTCCTATAAAATTTGGCCGGTGTTCCACGTCTCCCTGCTTAAACCAGCTATACCCAGCCCATTCCTTGGAAGAGAAGAATTGCCATCTACTCCAGTCTCAGTGGGAAACTAAACAGAATTTGAAGTGGAAGCCATCCTGGACTGCCAGAAAAAGAGGTGCTTCTATGTTTCCTGATCCTTGGACCTCCCGTCAATGACCCGGCTTGCCTTGACCTGCTTCCTGATCTCCTGGTTGTCCTCTGGCCTGTACCTCTGACTCTGCTCCTGCTTGCTCCACTGTGTTTGACCTTGGCTTGGCTTACCGACTCAGCTTCTTCCTGCTTACTGTGTATGATTCGGCTTGTTCCAGTTGCCTGACTGATCCACTGTGTATGACCTTTGACCCAGCTCCTGGTTTCGCTCTTGGTTTACTCTTTTACCAAGTACATCAGCACACTTGCCCTACAGCGAATCCTGTCTGTTACAGCTACCTTCTGGTGATTAGCTCTTCAGACTACAGCATCTGACAAACTGTGCTTCTTTGGGCACTGCACTCCTTGTACCATCATCAGGGGTGCTTTGCACTTAGCCGCAAGGGGAGCCCTCTCAGCACCTCGGCCTCCAACCGTTACGTGACAGGTATAAATTATGTGTCTGAGTTTCACTAAACAGTCACTCCTTTGGATTTGACCTCACATCTTGTCTGTGCATGATGTTTGGGGTAAAAAGGGCTGATATTAGCTCTCGGCCTGCTCTGAACGGTTTGGAGGGCAGGAGGAAGCACCTAATCGGAATGCCAAGCAGTTCTGTCACATCGCCCAACATTGGTATCAATGGGTGGAAGTGTCCCATCATTGGTGTCAGTGGGAGGAATGTTGCCCAATCATTGGCGTGAATGGGAGGAATAGTGCCCCATCATTGGTGTCAGTGGGAGGAATAGTGCCCCTATCATTGGTGTTAGTGGGAGGAACAGTGCCCCCATCATTGATGTCAGTGGGAGGAATGTTGCCCAATCATTGGTGTCAGTGGGAAGAATAGTGCCCCTGTCATTGGTGTCAGTAGAAGGCATGTTGCCACATCAATGGTATCAGTGGGAAGAATAGTGTCCCATCAGTGGTGTCAGTGGAACAAACATTGCCCTGTTGGTGTCTGTGGGAGAAATGGTGCCCCGTCATTGGTGTCTGTGGGAGGAATAGTGCCTCATCATAGGTGTCTGTGGGGGTTATAGTGCCCTTATCATTGGTGTCAGTGGGAGAAATATTGCCCCATCATTGGTGTCAGTGTGAAGAATAGTGCCCCTATCCTTGGTGTCAGTAGGAGGTATCTTGCCCCATTATTGGTATCAGTGGGAGGAAAGGTGCCCCATCATTGGTGTCAGTAGAAGGAATATTGCCCTATTGTTAGTGTCTGTGGGAGGAATGGTGCCCCATCATTGGTGTCTGTGGGAGGAATAGTGCCTCATCATTGGTGTCTATGGGGGGAATAGTGCCACATTTTTGGTGTCAGTAGAAGGCATGGTGCCCCATCATGGTATCAGTGGGAAGAATGGTGCCCCATCATTGGTATTAGTAGGAGGAATACTGCTCTATAATTGGTGTCTTTAGGAGGCATGGTGACCCATAATTGGTGTTAGTGGATGCTATCAGGACCGTTTTTAAGGCAGGGCAAAATGGGGCAGCTGCCCTGGGCCCCATAATTGTTGTGGGTCCCAAAGCAGATGCCTCATACTTGCCAACTATCCCAGTTTAATTTCCCTTATCCCTTGAAGTTTTAGTCCCGTGCTGTGTCCCAATATCTTAGTGTAAAGTTCTGTTGCTGCTGCCTAGCTCTGCCCTAATGCCACGTACAGATGACTCACCTGCAGACCCAGTGTTTACATGTAAATAACCTGCATTGATATGCAAATTGCAGCGGCATTAATATGTAAATAATTGCGGACCGCGGCATTACTATGTAAATAGAGGTGGCATTTAAATGTATATCATGTCCCCCTAAGGCAGTGGTTCTCAACCTTGCTAGTGCCGTGACCCCCTGATAAAATTTCCCAAGCTGTGGGGACCCCTAACAGTAAAATTATTTTCGTAGCGTGGGTTGTCAGCACCCAAAGCAAGACAAGTGATTTGCGCCCCTAAGCCACGGACATTTAGCTCTCCCTGAGTCCCTTCCACTCGTGCAGTAATAAAACCCCTTATGGTACATTTTAGAATGTACCACTCTTTCTCTTTGTTCTACTTTCTTTCCCTTTTATCTCTCTCTATCCTAATTTATTGTGTCGTCGTCCCCCCCATCCATCTCTTTAGCCGTCTTGCTTGTTCTTTCTCTTATTCTTTCTCTCCCTTTTTCTTGTTCCTCCTTCTCTTTTCCTCTCCCTTCCATGTATTCTCTATTTTTATTCCTTGTCTTGCTCCTTGGTGGGGGGGAATGAGATGAGTGGCAGTGCTGGCGTGGAGTTGGGATTGGCCAACTTAGGTGCTCTTGATCCAGGTCATCTGATCTGACAACTGTAGTGGGGACTTTTAATGGCAACTATAATCTCAGGTAGTGTTACTCACTGTCTCCGGCTTCACTGTGTCTCCCACTTTGTGGCATCTCATAGCAGTGACACCTATGCCAAAATCAGAAGATAGGGTCTCCTCCAGCCCCTCCCACTTCACATTCCTCACCAGTCTGCTGACCTCTAGTCTCTGCCCCCCAGCCATGCTGTGAACTGAATGGGCGGCTGCGAAGAGGCTGAGTGGGCAGCCACGGGCTCCAGGGAAAGCCCTGCTGGGCGGCCGCAAAAAGGCTGGGAGAGCGGTGCGGGCTTTAGGAACAGCCCAGGGTTGGGTGACCCATGGCAAATCATCATTTGACCCCCGAGGGGGTCCCGACCCCCAGGTTGAGAACCACTGCCCTAAGGGCATTTCTACCATCACTTCTGCTGAATGCTGCCCACTGGGGAGGTAAAGGGACATGCTTGAAAGTCCTGCCTACAACTATAGTCATTAAGGCAAACATCAGCCTGTTCTGCAAAGATAAGCAAAATGGAGGTGGAATCCTTCTTCAAAAGAACATGGTGCCACGGCACCCCGAATTTTGGTGCATGTGAATACGCACATCTCAGCCGATGCATGAGGGTGTCAGTAACAATTAATGGCACATTTCTGTGGTGTCAGGAAAGCAATTTTGCATGTATTCCCGACACACACAAATGTGAACGCAGGCTAAATATCTCAGTTACATTGGTGGTCAATGTAAATCTTCTCATTACATTGGGGCTTGGTGTAAAATCCTTTCATTCACACTTGTGCAGGGCCGTCTTTAATATTGATTGGACCCTGGGCAAACATTTTCTTGGGCCCCCTCTTCCATGAAATTTCACTCTCCACATGCTTTGAGACATACAATAAATAGCAGCTAGACTAAAAATCAGTTTACTGAATCAGATCAGGCAGCGATTGCCATTGGTTGCCAGAGGTTACAGTGTATCATTACTACTCACTGACTGGTTGCTAGAGGTCACAGGACACATTATGGCTCACTGTTTTATTTTCTAGAGGATACAGAACATGAATTCTGCTTGTTGATTGGTTGCTAGAGATTACTTTACATCAATACTGCTCACTGATTGGTTGCTAGAGGTTACTGGACATCTACACAACTCACTAATTGGTTGCTAGAGGTCACTGCACATTATTACTACTTACTGATTGGTTCCTAGAGGTTACTGCATATCTTTTCCACTCAATGATTGGTTGCAAGAGGTTAGTGCACATCATTACTACTCACTGATTGGTTGCTAATGGTTACAGCACATCATCTCCTCACCAACTGTACACCATGGACTGAGGAGGTGAGGGGACCCATCAATAGACAGAAAATTCCTAGGGATCCTAGAACTCATGGGATCAATGGCAATGCTGGGGGGGGGTGATTAGTGGCAATGCTGGGGGATGGGATTGGTTAGGAGGCAGTACACTGTGACAAATTGTGAATCATGTAGAGCAAAGATGGAAATCTTTGGCAAGTAATGGGGGATCCTACACTGACCACCAATGTAATGGGGAATTTACAATGAGCACCAATGTGAGGGGGGATCGAGGCCCCTTTCACACTGGGGCATTTTTCAGGCATTTTAGTGCTAAAATTACCGCCTAAATACCGCATGAAAAACGCTCCCCATGTATCTCAGTGTAACCTTTCATACTGAGGCGTTGCGCTGGCTGTGCGTTGGAAAAATCTTGCAAACAGCTTTTTTAGAGCATCTTTTGGGCGCATAAAATAGCGCTGTAAAAACGTCTATCCCAATTGAAATGAATGGGAAACGTTGTAAATACCACTTTAAACCAGTTCAGAAGCTGTGGGGAAGGTCACATGACCGCAGTAAAGTGGAGGATGCTGGGATACCAAGAAATCCTGTTGAAAAGGGGAGAGGAGACCAGACAGAGCAATACAAAGTAAAATGGAGGAAGAATCTGTAGAGATGCAGCCTACAGCTGCAGAAGTCATAGCAGAAAGACGCTCTGGCAGTGGAGATCCAGAGGAATTCATTGACACAAAGCAGAGGCACCCAGAACTTTGGGACAAAAAACATAACTGGTACTCCAAGCTCTTGAAGAAAAGTGCTAGATGGAATGCTGTTGCCGACCTACATATAGAAGATTGGAATTCCCTATCAAGAAACCAAAAAGCTGAGAAATGTAAGTTGAAATCCCAATCTAGTTCATATTCCCAATTCTGGTATTCTTTACCCTATTCCATGTCCCTGTAGTCCCAAACTCCTAACCCTAACCCAAATCCCACCCCTCTTAGTCCAAAACAACTAACCCTAATCCTAATCCTACCCCTCATAGTCCCTAACCCCCAATCCTAACCCTAATCCCACCCCTCATAGTCCCAAACCCCTAATCCTAACCCTAATCCCACCCATCATAGTCCCAAACCCCTAACCCTAACCTAACCCCACCCCTCATAGTCCCAAACACCTAATCCTAACCCTAATCTCACCCCTCCTAGTCCCAAACCCCTAACCCTAACCCTAATCCCACCCCACTTAGTCCAAAACACCTAACCCTAACCCTAATCCCACCCCTCATAGTCCCGAACCCCCAATCCTAACCCAAATCCCACCCCTCCTAGTCCAAATCTCCTAACCCTAACCCTAATCCCACCCCTCATAGTCCCAAACTCCTAACCCTAATACCACCCCTCATAGTCTCTAACCCCCAATCCTAACCCTACTCCCATCCCTCCTAGTCCCAAACGCCTAACCCTAACCTTAATCCCACCCCTCCTAGTCCAAAACCCCTAACCCTAATCCCACCCCTCATAGTCCCAAACCCCTAACCCTAATCCCACCCCTCATAGTCCAAAACACCTAACGCTAACCCTAATCCCACCCCTTTTAGTCCAAAACACCTAACCCTAACCCTAATCCCACCCCTCATAGTCCCTAACCCCCAATCCTAACCCTAATCCCACCCCTCCTAGTCCCAAACTCCTAACCCTAATCCTACTACTCATAGTCCCTAACCCCCAATCCTAAACCTAATCCCACCCTTAATAGTCCCAAACTCCTAACCCTAACCCTACCCCTCTTAGTCCAAAACCCAAACCCTATCCCTAATCCCACCCCTCCTAGTCCCAAACTCCTAACCCTAATCCCAGCACTCATAGTCCCAAACCCCTAACCCTAATCCCACCCCTCCTAGTCCAAAACAACTAACCCTAATCCTACCCCTCATAGTCCCTAACCCCCAATCCTAACCCTAATCCCACCCCTCCTAGTCCCAAACTCCTAACCCTAATCCCACCCCTCATAGTCCCTAACCCCCAATCCTAACCCTAATCCCACCCTTCCTAGTCCCAAACTCCAAACCCTAACCCTAATCCTACCCCTCTTAGTCCAAAACCCAAAACCTAACCCTAATCCCACCCCTCCTAGTCCCAAACTCCTAATCCTAACCCTAATCCCACCCCTCATAGTCCCAAACCCCTAACACTAACCCTAATCCCACCCCTCATAGTCCAAAACACCTAACCCTCACCCTAATCCCACCCCTCTTAGTTCAAAACACCTAACCCTAATACCACCCCTTCTAGTCCCAAACTCCTAACCCTAACGCTAATCCCACGCCTCATAGTCCCTAACCCCCAATCCTAACCCTAATCCCACCCCTCCTAGTCCCAAACTCCTAACCCTTACCCTAATCCCACCCCTCATAGTCCCAAACCCCTAACCCTAAGCCTAATCTCACCCATCAGTCCAAAACACCTAGCTATAATACCACCCCTCCTAGTCTCAAACTCCTAACCCTAATCCCACCCCTCAAAGTCCCTGACCCCCAATCCTAACCCGAATCCAACCCCTCCTAGTCCCAAAATCCTAACCCTAACCCTAATCCCACCCCTCTTAGTCCAAAACACCTAACCCTAACCCTAATCCCACCCCTCCTAGTCCCAAACTCCTAACCCTAATCCCACCCCTCATAGTCCTTAACCCCCAATCCTAACACAAATCCCACCCCTTCTAGTCCAAAACCCCTAACCCTAACCCTAATCTCACCCATCAGTCCAAAACACCTAACTATAATACCACCCCTCCTAGTCTCAAACTCCTAACCCTAATCCCACCCCTCATAGTCCTTGACCCCCAATCCTAACCCGAATCCAACCCCTCCTAGTCCCAAAATCCTAACCCTAACCCTAATCCCACCCCTCTTAGTCCAAAACACCTAACCCTAACCCTAATCCCACCCCTCCTAGTCCCAAACTCCTAACCCTAATCCCACCCCTCATAGTCCTTAACCCCCAATCCTAACCCAAATCCCACCCCTTCTAGTCCAAAACTCCTAACCCTAACCCTAATCCCACCCCTCATAGTTCCAAACCCCTAACCCTAACCCTAATCCCATCCCTCATAGGCTCTAACCCCCAATCCTAACCCTCCTTCCACCCCTCCTAGTCCCAAACTCCTAACCCTAACCCTAATCTCACCTCTCATAGTCCAAAACCTCTAACCCTAACCCTAAACCCACAACTCATAGTCCCAAACCCCTAGCCCTAAATCTAATCCCACCCCTCCTAGTCCAAAACACCAAACGCTAACCCTAATCCAACCCCTCTTAGTCCAAAACACCTAACCCTATTCTAATGCCACCCCTCCTAGTCCCAAACTCCTAACCCTAATCCAACCCCTCATAGTCCCAAACCCCTAACCCTAATCCCACCCCTCCTAGTCCAAAACCACTAACCCTGAGCCTAATCCCACCCCTCCTAGTCCCAAACTCCTAACCCTAACCCCACCCCTCATAGTCCAAAACACCTAACCCTTACTCTAATCCCACCCCTCATAGTCCCTAACACCCAATCCTAACCCTAATCCCACCCCTCCTAAGCACAAACTCCTAACCCTAATTCTACCCCTCTTAGTCCAAAACCCCAAACCCTAACCCTAATCCCACCCTTTCTAGTCCCAAACTCCTAACTCTAACCCTAATCCCACCCCTCATAGTCCCAAACCCCTAACCCTAACCCTAATCCCACCCCTCATAATCCAAAACACCTAACCCTAATCCCACCCCTCTTAGTCCCAAACCCGTAACCCTAATCCCACCTCTCATAGTCCCAAACCCCTAACCCTAATCCCACCACTCATATCTCTAACCCCCAATTCTAACCCTACTCCCATCCCTCCTTGTCCCAAACTCCTAACCCTAACCCTAATCCCACCCCTCCTAGTCCCAAACTCCTAACCCTAATCCCACATCTCATAGTCCCAAACCCCTAACCCTAAACCTACCCCACCTAGTCCAAAACCGCTAACCCTAAGCCTAATCCAACCCCTCCTAATCCCAAACTCCTAACTCTAACCCTAATCCCACCCTCATAGTCCCAAACCCCCAATCCTAACCCTAATCCCACCCCTCCTAGTCCCAAACTCCTATCCCTAACCCAAAACCCACCCCTCCTAGTCCTAAACTCCTAACCCTAATCCTACCCCTCTTAGTCCAAAACCCCAAACCCTAACCCTAATTCCACCCCTTCTAGTCCCAAACTCCTAACCCTAACCCTAATCCCACCCCTCATAGTCCCAAATGCCTAACCCTAATCCCACCCCTCATAATCCAAAACACCTAACCCTAATACCACCCCTCCTAGTCCCAAACTCCTAACCCCAACCCTAATCCCACCCCTCTTAGTCCCAAACCCCTAACCCTAATCCCACCTCTCAGAGTCCATAACTCCCAATCCTAACCCAAATCCCGCCCCTCCTAGTCCAAAACTCCTAACCTTAACCCTAATCCCACCCCTCATAGTCCCAAACCCCTAACCCTAACCCTAATCCCACCCCTCATATATCAAACCCCCAATTCTAACCCTACTCCCATCCCTCCTAGTCCCAAACTCCTAACCCTAACCCTAATCCCACCCCTCTTAGTCCAAAACACCTAACCCCACCCCTCCTAGTCCCAAACTCCTAACCCTAATCCCACCCCTCCTAAGCACAAACTCCTAACCCTAATTCTACCCCTCTTAGTCCAAAACCCCAAACCCTAACCCTAATCCCACCCTTTCTAGTCCCAAACTCCTAACCCTAACCCTAATCCCACCCCTCATAGTCCCAAACCCCTAACCCTAACCCTAACCCTAATCCCACCCCTCATAATCCAAAACACCTAACCCTAATCCCACCCCTCTTAGTCCCAAACCCGTACCCCTAATCCCACCTCTCATAGTCCCAAACCCCTAACCCTAATCCCACCACTCATATCTCTAACCCCCAATTCTAACCCTACTCCCATCCCTCCTTGTCCCAAACTCCTAACCCTAACCCTAATCCCACCCCTCCTAGTCCCAAACTCCTAACAGTAATCCCACATCTCATAGTCCCAAACCCCTAACCCTAATCCTACCCCACCTAGTCCAAAACCACTAACCCTAAGCCTAATCCAACCCCTCCTAATCCCAAACTCCTAACTCTAACCCTAATCCCACCCTCATAGTCCCAAACCCCCAATCCTAACCCTAATCCCACCCCTCTTAGTCCCAAACTCCTAACCCTAACCCTAATCCTACCCCTCTTAGTCCAAAACCCCAAACCCTAACCCTAATCCCACCCCTCTTAATCCAAAACCCCAAACCCTAACCCTAATCCCACCCATCCTAGTCCCAAACTCCTAACCCTCACCCTAATCCCACCCCTCATAGTCCTAAACCCCTAACCCTAATCCCACCCCTCATAGTCCAAAACACCTAATCCTAAACCTAATCCCACCCCTCTTAGTCCAAAACACCTAACCCTAATACCACCCCTTCTAGTCCCAAACTCCTAACCCTGACCCTAATCCCACCCTTCATAGTCCCTAACCCCCAATCCTAACACTTAATCCCACCCCTCATAGTCCCAAACCCCTAACCCTAAACCCACCCCTCACTGTCCAAAACCCCTAACCCTAATCCCACCCCTCTTAGTCCAAAACACCTAACCCTAATCCTACCCCTCCTAGTCCCAAACTTCTAACCTTAACCAAAATCCCACCCCTCATAGTCCCTAACCCCCAATCCTAACCCTCCTTCCACCCCTCCTAGTCCCAAACTCCTAACCCTAACCCTAATCTCACCTCTCATAGTCCAAAACCTCTAACCCTAACCCTAAACCCACAACTCATAGTCCCAAACCCCTAGCCCTAAATCTAATCCCACCCCTCCTAGTCCAAAACACCAAACGCTAACCCTAATCCAACCCCTCTTAGTCCAAAACACCTAACCCTATTCTAATGCCACCCCTCCTAGTCCCAAACTCCTAACCCTAATCCAACCCCTCATAGTCCCAAACCCCTAACCCTAATCCCACCCCTCCTAGTCCAAAACCACTAACCCTGAGCCTAATCCCACCCCTCCTAGTCCCAAACTCCTAACCCTAACCCCACCCCTCATAGTCCAAAACACCTAACCCTTACTCTAATCCCACCCCTCATAGTCCCTAACACCCAATCCTAACCCTAATCCCACCCCTCCTAAGCACAAACTCCTAACCCTAATTCTACCCCTCTTAGTCCAAAACCCCAAACCCTAACCCTAATCCCACCCTTTCTAGTCCCAAACTCCTAACTCTAACCCTAATCCCACCCCTCATAGTCCCAAACCCCTAACCCTAACCCTAATCCCACCCCTCATAATCCAAAACACCTAACCCTAATCCCACCCCTCTTAGTCCCAAACCCGTAACCCTAATCCCACCTCTCATAGTCCCAAACCCCTAACCCTAATCCCACCACTCATATCTCTAACCCCCAATTCTAACCCTACTCCCATCCCTCCTTGTCCCAAACTCCTAACCCTAACCCTAATCCCACCCCTCCTAGTCCCAAACTCCTAACCCTAATCCCACATCTCATAGTCCCAAACCCCTAACCCTAAACCTACCCCACCTAGTCCAAAACCGCTAACCCTAAGCCTAATCCAACCCCTCCTAATCCCAAACTCCTAACTCTAACCCTAATCCCACCCTCATAGTCCCAAACCCCCAATCCTAACCCTAATCCCACCCCTCCTAGTCCCAAACTCCTATCCCTAACCCAAAACCCACCCCTCCTAGTCCTAAACTCCTAACCCTAATCCTACCCCTCTTAGTCCAAAACCCCAAACCCTAACCCTAATTCCACCCCTTCTAGTCCCAAACTCCTAACCCTAACCCTAATCCCACCCCTCATAGTCCCAAACGCCTAACCCTAATCCCACCCCTCATAATCCAAAACACCTAACCCTAATACCACCCCTCCTAGTCCCAAACTCCTAACCCCAACCCTAATCCCACCCCTCTTAGTCCCAAACCCCTAACCCTAATCCCACCTCTCAGAGTCCATAACTCCCAATCCTAACCCAAATCCCGCCTCTCCTAGTCCAAAACTCCTAACCTTAACCCTAATCCCACCCCTCATAGTCCCAAACCCCTAACCCTAACCCTAATCCCACCCCTCATATATCAAACCCCCAATTCTAACCCTACTCCCATCCCTCCTAGTCCCAAACTCCTAACCCTAACCCTAATCCCACCCCTCTTAGTCCAAAACACCTAACCCCACCCCTCCTAGTCCCAAACTCCTAACCCTAATCCCACCCCTCCTAAGCACAAACTCCTAACCCTAATTCTACCCCTCTTAGTCCAAAACCCCAAACCCTAACCCTAATCCCACCCTTTCTAGTCCCAAACTCCTAACCCTAACCCTAATCCCACCCCTCATAGTCCCAAACCCCTAACCCTAACCCTAACCCTAATCCCACCCCTCATAATCCAAAACACCTAACCCTAATCCCACCCCTCTTAGTCCCAAACCCGTACCCCTAATCCCACCTCTCATAGTCCCAAACCCCTAACCCTAATCCCACCACTCATATCTCTAACCCCCAATTCTAACCCTACTCCCATCCCTCCTTATCCCAAACTCCTAACCCTAACCCTAATCCCACCCCTCCTAGTCCCAAACTCCTAACAGTAATCCCACATCTCATAGTCCCAAACCCCTAACCCTAATCCTACCCCACCTAGTCCAAAACCACTAACCCTAAGCCTAATCCAACCCCTCCTAATCCCAAACTCCTAACTCTAACCCTAATCCCACCCTCATAGTCCCAAACCCCCAATCCTAACCCTAATCCCACCCCTCTTAGTCCCAAACTCCTAACCCTAACCCTAATCCTACCCCTCTTAGTCCAAAACCCCAAACCCTAACCCTAATCCCACCCCTCTTAATCCAAAACCCCAAACCCTAACCCTAATCCCACCCATCCTAGTCCCAAACTCCTAACCCTCACCCTAATCCCACCCCTCATAGTCCTAAACCCCTAACCCTAATCCCACCCCTCATAGTCCAAAACACCTAATCCTAAACCTAATCCCACCCCTCTTAGTCCAAAACACCTAACCCTAATACCACCCCTTCTAGTCCCAAACTCCTAACCCTGACCCTAATCCCACCCTTCATAGTCCCTAACCCCCAATCCTAACACTTAATCCCACCCCTCATAGTCCCAAACCCCTAACCCTAAACCCACCCCTCACTGTCCAAAACCCCTAACCCTAATCCCACCCCTCTTAGTCCAAAACACCTAACCCTAATCCTACCCCTCCTAGTCCCAAACTTCTAACCTTAACCAAAATCCCACCCCTCATAGTCCCTAACCCCCAATCCTAACCCTAATATCACCCCTCCTAGTCCCAATCTCCCAACCCTAACCTCACCCCTCCTAGTCCCAATGCCTAACCCTAACCCTAATCCCACCCCTCATAGTCCAAAACCCTTAACTCTAACCCTAATCCCAGCCCTCTTAGTCCAAAACCCCTAACCCTAATCCCACCCCTTTTAGTCCAAAACACCTAACCCTAACCCTAATCCCACCCTCCTAGTCCCAAGCTCCTAACCTTAACCCTGATCCCACCCCTCATAGTCCCAAACCCCTAACCCAAATCCTACCCCTCATAGTCCTTAACTCCCAATCCTAACCCAAATCCCACCCCTCCTAGTCCAAAACTCCTAACCCAAACCCTAATCCCACCCCTCATAGTCCCAAGCCCCTAGCCCTAATCCCACCCCTCTTAGTCCAAAACACCTAACCCTAAACCTAATCCCACCCCTCTTAGTCCTAAACTCCTAACCCTAACCCTAATCCCACCCCTCCTAGTCCCAAATTCCTACCCTAAACCTAATCCCACCCTTCATAGTCCCAAACCCCTAACCCTAATCCCACCCCTCTTAGTCCAAAACACCTAACCCTAACCCTAATCCCACCCCTCTTAGTCCCAAACTCCTAACCCTAACCCTAATCCCACCCTTCATACTCCCTAACCCCCAATCCTAACCCTAATCCCACCCCTCCTAGTCCCAAACTCCTAACCCTAACCTGAATCCCACCCTCATAGTCCCAAACCCCTAACCCTAATCCCACCCCCCATAATCCCTAATCCCCAATCCTAACCCTAATCTCACCCCTCCTATTCCAAACTCCTAACCCTAACCCTATGCCCACCCCTCATAGACTCAAACCCCTAACCTTGATCCTAATCCCACCTCTCATAATCCCTAACCCTCAATCCTAACCCTAATCCCACCCCTCCTAGTCCCAAACTTCTAACCCTAACCCTAATCCCACCCCTCATAGTCCCTAACCCCCAATCCTAGCCCTAATATCACCCCTCCTAGTCCTAAACTCCTAACCCTAACCCTAATCTCACCCCTTCTCGTCCCAAAGCCTAACCCTAACCCTAATCCCACCCTTCATAGTCCAAAACCCCTAACCCTAACCCTAATCCCACCTCTCATAGTCCCTAACCCTCAATCCTAACCCTAATCCCACCCCTCCTAGTCCCAAACTTCTAACCCTAACCCTAATCTCACCCCTCCTAGTCCCAAAGCCTAACCCTAACCCTAATCCCACCCCTCATAGTCCAAAACCCCTAACCCTAACCCTAATCCCACCCCTCTTAGTCCAAAACACCTAACCCTAACCCTAATTCCACCCCTCCTAGTCCCAAGCTCCTAACCCTAACCCTAATCCCACCCCTCATAGTCCCAAACCCCTAAGACTAATCCTAACCCTCATAGTCCCTAACCCCCAATCCTAACCCAAATCCCACCCCTCCTAGTCCAAAACTCCTAACCCTTACCCTAGTCCCACCCCTCATAGTCCCAAACCTTAAACCCTAACCCTAATCCCACCCCTTATAGTTTCTAATCCCCAATCCTAACCCTACTCCCATCCCTCCTAGTCCCAAACTCCTAACCCTAATCCATCCCCTCCTAGTCCAAAACCCCTAACCCTAATCCCACCCCTCCTAGTCCCAAACTCCTAACCCTAAACCTAATCCCACCCCTCCTAGTCCCAAACTCCTAACCCTAAAACTAATCCCACCCTTCATAATCCCTAACCCCCAATCCTAACCCTAATCCCACCCCTCTTAGACCCAAACTCCTAACCCTAACCCTAATCTCACCCTTCATAATCCCTAACCCCCAATCCTAACCCTAATCCCACCCTCTTAGTCCCAAACTCCTAACCCTAATCCCACCCTTCATAATCCCTAACCCCCAATCCTAACCCAAATCCCACCCCTCTAGTCCCAAACTCCTAACCCTAACCCTAATCCCACCCCTCCTAGTCCCAAACTCTTAACCCTAACTCTAATAACACCCCCATAGTCCCAAACCCCTAACCCTAATCTCACCCCTCCTAGTCCCAAATTCCTAACCCTAATCCCACCCCTCTTTGTCCAAAACCCCTAACCCTAACCCTAATCCCACCCCTCCTAGTCCCAAACTCCTAACCCTAACCCTAATACCACCCTCATAGTCCCAAACCCCTAACCCTAATCCCACCCCTCATAGTCCCTAATCCCAAATCCTAACCCTAATCCCACCCCTTCCTATTCCAAACTCCTAACCCTAACCCTAAGCCCACCCCTCTAAGTCCCAAACCCCTAACCCTAATCTCACCCCTCATAGTCCCTAACCCTCAATCCTAACCCAAATCCCACCCCTTCTAGTCCCAAACTCCTAACCCTAAACCTAATCCTACCACTCAGTCCAAAATTCCTAACCCTACTCCCACCCTTCTTAGTACCAAACACCTAACACTAATACCACCACTCCTAGTCCCAAACTCCTAACCCTAGCCCAATCCCACCCATCATAGTCCCAAACCCCTAACCCTAATCCCACCCCTCATAGTCCCAAACCCCTAAACCTAGTCCCGCCCCTCATAGTCCCAAAACCCTAACCCTAACCCTAATCCCACCCCTCATAATCCTAACCCCCAATCCTAACCAAAATCCCACCCCTCCTAGTACAAAACTCCTAACCCTAACCCTAGTCCCACCCCTCATAGTCCCAAACCCCTAACCCTAACCCTAATCCCACCCCTCATAGTCTCTAACCCCCAATCCTAACTCTACTCCCATCCCTCCTAGTCCCAAACTCCTAACCCTAAACCTAATCCCACCCTGAATAGTCCCAAACCCCTAAGCCTAATCACACCCCTCCTAGTCCAAAACACCTAACACTAACCCTAATCCCACCCCTCTTAGTCCAAAACACCTAACCCTAACCCTAATCCCACCACTCATAGTCTCAAACTCCTAACCCTAACCCTAATCCCACCCCTCATAATCCTAACCCCCAATCCTAACCAAAATCCCACCCCTCCTAGTACAAAACTCCTAACCCTAACCCTAGTCCCACCCCTCATAGTCCCAAACCCCTAACCCTAACCCTAATCCCACCCCTCATAGTCTCTAACCCCCAATCCTAACTCTACTCCCATCCCTCCTAGTCCCAAACTCCTAACCCTAAACCTAATCCCACCCTGAATAGTCCCAAACCCCTAAGCCTAATCACACCCCTCCTAGTCCAAAACACCTAACACTAACCCTAATCCCACCCCTCTTAGTCCAAAACACCTAACCCTAACCCTAATCCCACCACTAATAGTCTCAAACTCCTAACCCTAACCCTAATCCCACCCTTCATAATCCCTAATCCCCAATCCTAACCCTAATCCCACCCCTCCTAGTCCCAAACTCCTAACCCTAACCCTAATCAGACCCCTCCTAGTCCCGAACTCCTAACCCTAATCCCACCCCCATAGTCCCAAACCCCTAACCCTAATCCCACCCCTCCTAGTCCCAAATTCCTAACCCTAACCTTAATCCCACCCCTCTTAGTGCAAAACCCCTAACCCTAATCCCACCCCTCCAATCCCAAACTCCTAACCCTAACCCTAATCTAATCCCACCCCTCCTAGTCAAAAACACCAAACGCTAACCCTAATCCCACCCCTCTTAGTCCAAAACACCTAACCCTAATCCCACCCCTCATAGTCCCTAACCCCAATCCTAACCCAAATCCCACCCCTCCTAGTCCAAAACTCCTAACCCTAACCCTAATCCCACCAATCATAGTCCAAAACCCCTAACCCTAATCCCACCCCTCTTAGTCCAAAACACCTAACCCAAACCCTAATCCCACCCCTCCTAGTCTCAAACTCCTAACCCTAATCCCACCCTTCATAATCCCTAACCCCCAATCCTAACCCAAATCCCACCCCTCTAGTCCCAAACTCCTAACCCTAACCCTAATCCCACCCCTCCTAGTCCCAAACTCTTAACCCTAACTCTAATAACACCCCCCATAGTCCCAAACCCCTAACCCTAATCTCACCCCTCCTAGTCCCAAATTCCTAACCCTAATCCCACCCCTCTTTGTCCAAAACCCCTAACCCTAACCCTAATCCCACCCCTCCTAGTCCCAAACTCCTAACCCTAACCCTAATACCACCCTCATAGTCCCAAACCCCTAACCCTAATCCCACCCCTCATAGTCCCTAATCCCAAATCCTAACCCTAATCCCACCCCTTCCTATTCCAAACTCCTAACCCTAACCCTAAGCCCACCCCTCTAAGTCCCAAACCCCTAACCCTAATCTCACCCCTCATAGTCCCTAACCCTCAATCCTAACCCAAATCCCACCCCTTCTAGTCCCAAACTCCTAACCCTAAACCTAATCCTACCACTCAGTCCAAAATTCCTAACCCTAACCCTACTCCCACCCTTCTTAGTACCAAACACCTAACACTAATACCACCACTCCTAGTCCCAAACTCCTAACCCTAGCCCAATCCCACCCATCATAGTCCCAAACCCCTAACCCTAATCCCACCCCTCATAGTCCCAAACCCCTAAACCTAGTCCCGCCCCTCATAGTCCCAAAACCCTAACCCTAACCCTAATCCCACCCCTCATAATCCTAACCCCCAATCCTAACCAAAATCCCACCCCTCCTAGTACAAAACTCCTAACCCTAACCCTAGTCCCACCCCTCATAGTCCCAAACCCCTAACCCTAACCCTAATCCCACCCCTCATAGTCTCTAACCCCCAATCCTAACTCTACTCCCATCCCTCCTAGTCCCAAACTCCTAACCCTAAACCTAATCCCACCCTGAATAGTCCCAAACCCCTAAGCCTAATCACACCCCTCCTAGTCCAAAACACCTAACACTAACCCTAATCCCACCCCTCTTAGTCCAAAACACCTAACCCTAACCCTAATCCCACCACTCATAGTCTCAAACTCCTAACCCTAACCCTAATCTCACCCTTCATAATCCCTAATCCCCAATCCTAACCCTAATCCCACCCCTCCTAGTCCCAAACTCCTAACCCTAACCCTAATCAGACCCCTCCTAGTCCCGAACTCCTAACCCTAATCCCACCCCCATAGTCCCAAACCCCTAACCCTAATCCCACCCCTCCTAGTCCCAAATTCCTAACCCTAACCTTAATCCCACCCCTCTTAGTGCAAAACCCCTAACCCTAATCCCACCCCTCCAATCCCAAACTCCTAACCCTAACCCTAATCTAATCCCACCCCTCCTAGTCAAAAACACCAAACGCTAACCCTAATCCCACCCCTCTTAGTCCAAAACACCTAACCCTAATCCCACCCCTCATAGTCCCTAACCCCAATCCTAACCCAAATCCCACCCCTCCTAGTCCAAAACTCCTAACCCTAACCCTAATCCCACCAATCATAGTCCAAAACCCCTAACCCTAATCCCACCCCTCTTAGTCCAAAACACCTAACCCAAACCCTAATCCCACCCCTCCTAGTCTCAAACTCCTAACCCTAATCCCACCCCTCCTAATCCCTAACCCCCAATCTTAACTCAAATCCCACCCATCCTAGTCCAAAACTCCTAACCCTAACCATAGTCCCACCCCTCATAGTCCCAAACCCCTAACCCTAATCCCACCCCTCATAGTCTCTAACCCCCAATCCTAACCCTAGTCCCATCCCTCCTAGTCCCAAACTCCTAACCCTAATCCCACCCCTCCTAGTCCCAAATTCTTAACCCTAATCCCACCCCCCATAGTCCCAAACCCTAACCCTAATCTCACCCCTCCTAGTCCCAAATTCCTAACCCTAATTCTAACCCTCTTAGTCCAAAACCCCAAACCCTAACCCTAATCCCACCCCTCTTAGTCCAAAACTCCAAACCCTAATCCCACTCCTAGTCCCAAACTCCTAACCCTCACCTTAATCCCACCCCTCTTAGTCCTAAACCCCTAACCCTAACCCTAATCCCACCCCTCATAGTCAAAAAACACCTAATCCTAAACCTAATCCCACCCCTCTTAGTCCAAAACACCTAACCCTAATACCACCCCTCCTAGTCCCAAACTCCTAACCCTGACTGTAATCCCACCCTTCATAGTCCCTAACCCCCAATCCTAACACTTAATCCCACCCCTCATAGTCCCAAACCCCTAACCCTAAACCCACCCCTCATAGTCCAAAACCCCTAACCCTAATCCCACCCCTCTTAGTCCAAAAAACCTAACCCTAATCCCACCCCTCCTAGTCCCAAACGTCTAACCTTAACCCTAATCCCACCCCTCATAGTCCCTAACCCCCAATCCTAACCCTAATATCACCCCTCCTAGTCCCAATCTCCTAACCCTAACCTCACCCCTCCTAGTCCCAATGCCTAACCCTAACCCTAATACCACCCCTCATAGTCCAAAACCCTTAACCCTAACCCTAATCCCACCCCTCTTAGTCCAAAACCCCTAACCCTAATCCCACCCCTCTTAGTCCAAAACACCTAACCCTAACCCTAATCCCACCCTCTTAGTCCAAAACCCCTAACCCTAATCCCACCCCTCCTAGTCCCAAACTCCTAACCCTAACCCTAATACCACCCTCATAGTCCCAAACCCCTAACCCTAATCCCACCCCTCATAGTCCCTAATCCCAAATCCTAACCCTAATCCCACCCCTTCCTATTCCAAACTCCTAACCCTAACCCTAAGCCCACCCCTCTAAGTCCCAAACCCCTAACCCTAATCTCACCCCTCATAGTCCCTAACCCTCAATCCTAACCCAAATCCCACCCCTTCTAGTCCCAAACTCCTAACCCTAAACCTAATCCTACCACTCAGTCCAAAATTCCTAACCCTAACCCTACTCCCACCCTTCTTAGTACCAAACACCTAACCCTAATACCACCACTCCTAGTCCCAAACTCCTAACCCTAGCCCAATCCCACCCATCATAGTCCCAAACCCCTAACCCTAATCCCACCCCTCATAGTCCCAAACCCCTAAACCTAGTCCCGCCCCTCATAGTCCCAAAACCCTAACCCTAACCCTAATCCCACCCCTCATAATCCTAACCCCCAATCCTAACCAAAATCCCACCCCTCCTAGTACAAAACTCCTAACCCTAACCCTAGTCCCACCCCTCATAGTCCCAAACCCCTAACCCTAACCCTAATCCCACCCCTCATAGTCTCTAACCCCCAATCCTAACTCTACTCCCATCCCTCCTAGTCCCAAACTCCTAACCCTAAACCTAATCCCACCCTGCATAGTCCCAAACCCCTAAGCCTAATCACACCCCTCCTAGTCCAAAACACCTAACACTAACCCTAATCCCACCCCTCTTAGTCCAAAACACCTAACCCTAACCCTAATCCCACCACTCATAGTCTCAAACTCCTAACCCTAACCCTAATCCCACCCTTCATAATCCCTAATCCCCAATCCTAACCCTAATCCCACCCCTCCTAGTCCCAAACTCCTAACCCTAACCCTAATCAGACCCCTCCTAGTCCCGAACTCCTAACCCTAATCCCACCCCCATAGTCCCAAACCCCTAACCCTAATCCCACCCCTCCTAGTCCCAAATTCCTAACCCTAACCTTAATCCCACCCCTCTTAGTGCAAAACCCCTAACCCTAATCCCACCCCTCCAATCCCAAACTCCTAACCCTAACCCTAATCTAATCCCACCCCTCCTAGTCAAAAACACCAAACGCTAACCCTAATCCCACCCCTCTTAGTCCAAAACACCTAACCCTAATCCCACCCCTCATAGTCCCTAACCCCAATCCTAACCCAAATCCCACCCCTCCTAGTCCAAAACTCCTAACCCTAACCCTAATCCCACCAATCATAGTCCAAAACCCCTAACCCTAATCCCACCCCTCTTAGTCCAAAACACCTAACCCAAACCCTAATCCCACCCCTCCTAGTCCCAAACTCCTAACCCTAATCCCACCCCTCCTAATCCCTAACCCCCAATCTTAACTCAAATCCCACCCATCCTAGTCCAAAACTCCTAACCCTAACCATAGTCCCACCCCTCATAGTCCCAAACCCCTAACCCTAATCCCACCCCTCATAGTCTCTAACCCCCAATCCTAACCCTAGTCCCATCCCTCCTAGTCCCAAACTCCTAACCCTAATCCCACCCCTCCTAGTCCCAAATTCTTAACTCTAATCCCACCCCCCATAGTCCCAAACCCTAACCCTAATCTCACCCCTCCTAGTCCCAAATTCCTAACCCTAACCCTAATTCTAACCCTCTTAGTCCAAAACCCCAAACCCTAACCCTAATCCCACCCCTCTTAGTCCAAAACCCCAAACCCTAATCCCACTCCTCCTAGTCCCAAACTCCTAACCCTCACCTTAATCCCACCCCTCTTAGTCCTAAACCCCTAACCCTAACCCTAATCCCACCCCTCATAGTCCAAAACACCTAATCCTAAACCTAATCCCACCCCTCTTAGTCCAAAACACCTAACCCTAATACCACCCCTTCTAGTCCCAAACTCCTAACCCTGACCGTAATCCCACCCTTCATAGTCCCTAACCCCCAATCCTAACACTTAATCCCACCCCTCATAGTCCCAAACCCCTAACCCTAAACCCACCCCTCATAGTCCAAAACCCCTAACCCTAATCCCACCCCTCTTAGTCCAAAAAAACCTAACCCTAATCCCACCCCTCCTAGTCCCAAACGTCTAACCTTAACCCTAATCCCACCCCTCATAGTCCCTAACCCCCAATCCTAACCCTAATATCACCCCTCCTAGTCCCAATCTCCTAACCCTAACCTCACCCCCCCTAGTCCCAATGCCTAACCCTAACCCTAATACCACCCCTCATAGTCCAAAACCCTTAACCCTAACCCTAATCCCACCCCTCTTAGTCCAAAACCCCTAACCCTAATCCCACCCCTCTTAGTCCAAAACACCTAACCCTAACCCTAATCCCACCCCTCTTAGTCCAAAACACCTAACCCTAACCCTAATCCCACCCCTCCTAGTCCCAAGCTCCTAACCCTAACCCTAATCCCACCCCTCAAAGTCCCAAACCCCTAACCCTAATCCTACCCCTCATAGTCCTTAACCCCCAATCATAACCCAAATCCCACCCCTCCTAGTCCAAAACTCCTAACCCTAATCCCACCCTCCTGGTCCCAAACCCCTAACCCTAATCCCACCTCTCCTACTCCCACATTCCTAACCCTAACCCTAATCCCACCCTTCTTAGTCCAAAATCTCTAACCCTAATCCCACCCTCATAGTCCCAAACCCCTAAGCCTAACCCTAATCCCACCCCTCATAGTCCCTAACCCCCAATCCTAAACCTAACCCTAATCCCACCCCTCCTAGTCCCAAACTCCTAACCCTAACCCTAAGCCCACCCCTCATAGTCCTTAACCCCTTACCCTAACCCTACCCCTCTTAGTCCAAAACCCCAAACCCTATCCCTTATCTCACCCCTCATAGTCCCTAACTTCTAACCCTAATCCCACCCCTCATAATCCCAAACCACTAACCCTAAACCCACCCCTCATAATCCCAAACCCCTAACCCTAATCATACCCCTGTTAGTCCAAAAAAACTAACCCTAATCCCACCCCTCCTAGTCCCAAACTCCTAACCCTAATCCCACCTCTCATAGTCCCTAACCCCCAATCCTAACCTAATCCTACACCTCATATTCCAAAACCCTTAACCCTAACCCTAATCCCAGCCCTCCTAGTCCCAAACTCCTAACCCTAACCCTAATCCCACATCTCATAGTCCCAAACCCCTAACCCTAATCCTACCCATCCTAGTCCAAAACCGCTAACCCTAAGCCTAATCCAAC
>JBBDGP010003054.1:0-132500 GCA_037952835.1 Lithobates septentrionalis
CTATTATTCTTGAAAGAGCTAGGATCCAATTGGAGAGGTCCTTGCTGCTCGCTCTTTCAACCCAAAATTTCCTTATTCATTTAAAGGATGATGGTATCGGTAAATGATTGAATATCCCACTTTTCTAACCGTGTGGCAAACCTTTGAGCACTGTATTGTGAAATATTTTTCATTTTTCTAATATTTTCACTAGTTCATTGAGTTATATTGATTTAGCGCTGCTATTTGATTTCACTATTGGTTGGGGCTAGTTTTTGGTGAATCAAATTTTTTGCACATATATTCATATACACTGTAAGCGGCTGCTCAATATCAGGCTTTATTTCCGTTAGCGCAGCGCTTGGAATATAGGAGGGGGCGGATTTCCTATATACCATAATTCTGACATAATCAACCCTTGTAACTAGTCTTTTGCCATCTACCTGCTTTTCTTGTAGTTTCGAGAATGTAACTCCTCTTAGGCATGTACTAAATAAGAAGGGACAAAAACCTTGATGTGCTAGAAGCAGCAGTCTACTATATTAACTGCTTTTTGCCCGGGCCATTGTAAAATGACGTTCGGACGGGACCCCTCTATTGCCCTGGGAGGACGTCATATGACGTTCTCCCAAGAACGGACCGCGGTCTGTCACCCGATGACTGAGCAGTGTACTGGCCCACTGCTGGTAATGTGATTAGCTGTGACCATTCCCAGTAGATCACATGACAATTGTAAACCATGAATGGCTTCCTTTTATGCCATCCATTGTATACATTTGTCTTACTAACTGTGATTGGTCACAGCGATCACATGGTATCATTTTATTAGCTGTGGTCAGTCACAGCTTATCGCAATACACCATGTCTACCCACTGTCATTCTGTAAAAAATATTTGCTTATGGCAGTAAAACTGCCTGCTTATTAAAAAAAAAAAAAATATTTTTTTTTACTGTTCCTCACTGCTTTTGTTCCTGTGTCAGAGCTTGGAGACCTAATGACATTACTTCTACCCTTGACAGTGTTCATGTCTGGTGATTTGGCTGGACGCAACAAAGCACTGCCTCCTGAGAAAAGGTCTTTACTGAGCTCTCAGAGCGCAGAGGGATAATGACAGAGGGATGATGACTATCAGCAGTTGGGGGGGGGGGGGGGGGTTCCTTTTTACAAGGAAACTTGTAACTCTTCCTTGAATAGGCAAAGTGTTGGATTGTATTTAAATAACCTTTGTCAATAGGATCCATTCAGTTGGCTAATGAATAACAGCGGTAAAGGCAGAACGTGATAAACTGTATTATTAATATATGGTCCCTTCTTGTTTTCTAATTTTTTTAGATATTATATCACTCGGGCTAAACTGGTTTCCAAAATAGCAAAATACCCTCATGTGGTGAGTATTAGAATTTGTGACCTAGATTTATTAATGAGAATGGCATCCTCAGATCCTGCACTTTATCATACTGCCCAACAATAATGCTTATGCTGTGTTATAGATCTGAGTAAGCTTCTGTTGCGTCGTCATCTATAGATTAAATATATATTGTGGGAGTTATGTCATGTCTCGATTTCAAATGGTGCTTTAAACCGCTTGCCGACCGGCTCACGCCGATATACATTGGCAGAAGGGCACGTACAGGCATATTAACCTACCTCTACGTTGCCCCTTAAGAAGCGGCTTGTGAGCTCGCACCCGCCATGAGCTCCGTGAGTGTGATCGCAGGTCCCGCGGACTCTACGTCCACAGGGATACCCGCGATCGTCTCACGGAGAGAGAGAACGGGGGAAATGCTGATGTAAACAAGCATTTCACTGTTCTGCCTAGTGACAGAACACTGATCGCAGCTCCCTGTAATCGGGAGCGGTGATCAGTGTTGTGTCACACATAGCCCACCCCCCCCACAGTTAGATTCACTCCATAGGACACACTTAACCCCTAAAGCGCCCCCTAGTGGTTAACCCCTTCACTGTCAGTCATATTTGCGCAGTAATCAATGCATTTTTAATAGCACTAATCGCTATATGAATGTGGTCCCAAAATAGCGCCACAAGTGTCCGATCTGTCCGCCATAATGTCGCAGTCACGATAAAAAATGCTGATCGCCGCCATTACTAGTAAAAAAAAAAATTAATAAAAATGCCACAAACTATCCTATCCTATTTTGTAGACGCTATAAGTTTTGCGCAAACCAATTGTAGCAAAAAGTAAAAAATGCGAGGTTTTTTCATAATTGTCGCTATTTTTTTGGTTATAGCGCGAAGAATAAAAACCGCAGAGGTGATCAAATACCACCAAAAAGATCTATTTGTGGGGGTAAAAAAGGATGTCAATTTTGTTTGGGAGCCACGTCGCACGACAGCGCAATTGTCAGTTAAAGCGACAGTGCCGAATCGCAAATGTGCTCTGGTCTTTTGCCAGCCAAATGGTCTGGGGCTAAAGTGGTTAATAAGAAAACATTTTGGGGTTTTATGTCTGTAACATGCCTCCTTGGCATTCACTTACCCATACCAAAATAAAACCTGAATACTTGTTCAATACTAATAATTTTGTTTCTGATCTTTTGCAGGAAGATTATCGACGTACTGTGACAGAAATAGATGAAAAGGAGTATATCAGTTTACGGCTAATAATATCAGAGCTGAGAAACCAATATGTAATTGCCTTTTTTTACTCTAACATCTTTCTTTTGGGTTTTAATGCTCCTTGTAGTAAAATGATCAATTTGATCTCCTACTGTTATACTTTTATTTCTATAAAAAAAAAAAAGATTTTTACTTCACCCTTTTTACTCCAAGCTGCCCTTAGTGCTGCTTTGCTACTATGCATTTTCGATATGAAGTCTGCCCAAAAAAATCCTTGTTTTGGGTGGATGACAGGTTAGCTTTTTAACTTGAAGACTGTCACCAGATCTCACTTGCTTAATGAAGACCTTGCAGCATCCTATTTGCCGAGCTTTTACTCCATGTGTCTCATGGTTTCCCCAATAACCTTGGTGGAGGGAAAAAAATTATGGTGAATATTAAAACTGAAGTTTGGTCAAAAATTTATTTTTCTTCAATGGCCGTTGTCATGTCACTTACCTGTAAATAAAGTGTTACTAAACTTGGGACCCTGAATTCACTATATCTGGTCTCCCACAGAACATGGAAATGCAATAGTTTTAGCAAATATAAACTAAATATCTTTTCACCTCAGCAGTTAGAGCAGTCTTGTGACTTCTATCAGTGTCTGGTTAAAGCTTGTAGGAGTTTTTTCATTCTCCTATGATTGTCCTATGAGGATGCAGGATGCCTGACCATCTGTCTGGACAGTGCTGATTGGCCATGTGCTGATCACATGCACTCTCAAGAAAAAAAACTCTAGCCATATACACCAAACTGAGCATGTGCAGCTTGTCCCCTAGCCTCTGTACTATCCGGAGATGGTTTGGGGACTTTGGAAGAAGGGGAGGGACAGAGTAGACAGGGTCAAACAGCCTTTTTACACAATGCAGAGGATTAAACCCTTAGGTTCCACAGTGAGCAGAACTAGCATGCTTTACTGCATAATACAGGCTGATTTTACTGTTGTGGGTTTAGTAACACTTTAAGCATATCCCACGTCATGCAGGCAGCTGGGTCCTGTAGAAATCTTCTGTGCAAACTTTGGGTACTGAGGGAGTTGATAGCTTTGGGTCTTCTGTGAGTTGCAGTGGTAACATCTGGGGACCTGCCCCATCAACCCCTCTCATCCATTGAGAAAAGCCTGTGCACAATGTACACTGCCTGTAAAATGTTCTCTAAATGGGGGAGATTTGGATGAATGATCACATTCTCTTCCCCCATTCAGAAATCATGTTGCATGCATTGTACACTGGCTTCAGGAAAAGGGCAGGGTATCCCGGCACAGATGATTTTTACAAGATCCAGCCTGCTTTATGTGTGACACAACTAATTTACAGGCAAGTGGTGTGATTTGTTTTTTTTTTTTTTTTTTCTTTTCCTTAAAGGTTTTATTTTAACAGATTAATCATATATAAAACAGTTGGCATAAGATTCATACAGTGGTAATTTGTACAATACAGCAAACATCGGGATCCCAAAGGTTCACAGCTGCAGCAGACCTAATGTCGAAATAAACAAACCATTGAATGCAAAAGGCCTAAGGGCATGAGTGTGAAAAACTAAACCGATAAATGTGAAAACTTGGCCCAATGTATTTACTTCACCCTGTACAATCAGGGCCCCATTGGAAGCATAAGCAGGTATGACTATAGTTGTAATTCTGGAAGAGGCATTAAAAAGGAAAGACCCAGAGAGGGAGAAGAAAGCAAAGCAGAAGAAAAAAGGAGTTAAAGGGTCGGGGGGGGGGGGGGGTTGAGGAAGGGAAAGGGAGAGCAAAAGGGGGAAAAGTCTAACCTATAACATAGACAACCGGACAGATGCCCGAGTGAGAGCCTCATGTATGCTAGAAGAGCTAGTTTCAGTCATGTTATTGTATGGGGAGTTTGTACTTATTTAGCACTGTTCTGTCTGTTTCAGGTGACGTTACATGACCTGATCTTCAAAAACATTGAGAAAATCAAAAAGCCCAGGAACAGTAATGCTGAAACACTCTACTAATCATCATGTCCACAGAAACCTTTCTCCCAACATTTTAGTTATATTTTGTTTTAGTTTTCTTCTTCCTTTGAACTTAAAAGGAACATAGGCCATCATTGCCTTGTATGAACATGAGACATCCTCTCCTCCATGAAGGGATTGAAACTGTTCTGGAAATAAATCTTCTGGCTTTTATGTTTAAAACAAAACAATATTTTTCCCTTCGGTCTGGATTCAGAAATGCATATTGAAAGCCTTAGTCTGTAACAAAGCACTATCAAAGCCTTTTACACCTGGAGCACTGCAATACCAGAATGCTACAATGTATCCCCATATAGCATTGTCAGTATTGAAATAGGTCAATAGTTTTGGGCTTGTAGTTGTCTAAAAGGTTTAATCCAAATTAGGGCTGACCTTCCATGGCTGCTAAATACAGGGTAAGTAGAAATGGTGCACTTGATTTCAGGTTATCAATCCGATTTAAGTCAGGGCACAGTAGCTCCATCGGGACAAAATAGAAGGTCTCAGAGTTGAAGAATCACGAGTCCAAGAACTTTTAATTTTGATATTGATTCATGTAAAACTCCATAGAACAGCTAACACATTTTGGTGGCTAAAAGACAGACCTAAAAAACGTATATGGATTCCAATGTTCAGTTACTACTGGGTGAATGTCAACTGTATACAGATATGACCAAATTCATAAATGTGGATGTCAAACTGATTTCCATCCCATAAGTTCAAAAGGACAACATTTCATATCAAAATCCAGTAAAACAAAAAAAATTGTAAGAAATACTTAAATTTTATCCAATTTTTTTTAAATTAAAAAATTTTTCACAGACATATCGGCTATAAATACATTCGTAAATGTTATGATGGCAAAAATTGCAAATGAAATCCAAAATATTGATCCCTATTTTAATGGCAGCCAAGCAATAATCCTGTGCACCAATTTCTAAACTAAATGGTAAGACAAAACATGGAGCACATAATATATGTGCTATATCAACAAATGATTTTGTATTGATTGGATTATATTGCTTATTGCAGTTATGGTAGATGACCATGTTATTCAATAAGCCATAAAAGATAACTGTACAAAAGTGCATTTATCCTTTAATCTAAAATCGGTAATTTGGCCAGTCATGCTAATTGGGAACTTCTCTACCTCAACAAGTCCACTTTTGAACAACTTGGATCTATAATTGCAAACATTGGCTCCACACATAAAATGGATATCTAGGTTTTTGTAGGAGATAGGTCTGTTTAAGGCAAGGTTTGGCAGCACCCATGGCTTTTCATGGCTTCATTTTTTTGGAGTAATACTTTTAAGTCTCTTTTGACCTTGTACTATAAATACACTTTGAAAATGGAAAGAGGCATAGTTTGGTATTTTTTTTATTTTAAGCCCATTTTAATTAGATGTAACCCCCATAGAACATATTCAAATGAACAATTTAGATAAATATGGTTAATGTCAAAGTTGTGTTTTTTTTTTTTGTTTGTTTTTTTTTTGCTTAAAATTCTGCATTTTATTAAATACTAGAAGTTAAAACGGTGAGTTGTATACTTGCTCACACTGGGGAAGCTTTGTGTGCAGTGGAAACATGTTTAAATGTTTGGCCATGTCTGTGCACAGTAATCTGCATTTTAGAGGCTACAAACAACATTTCATGACTGAATAGTTTATTGTCAACTAGTTTATTGTAGAAAACTATAGAAAAAATTCCTGAACATTTCTTTGACCACGTTCGAAAGCTAAATCGATTTGTGTCGATTCCCAGGGGGAAAAAAAGGCTCCCTGCAGAAAAATACTGTGAATGCTTACCTTAGCAGCAGTCGAAATACCTTGGTCTTCTAGTGTTGCAGCCCAGCAATGCAGGAATGTTGAATGCCTACATCCAATGCCCAGTGCTGTGGTTCCTTTCTCAGACAACTACACTGTTACAGGACTCCATAGTGCTAAGGGGCCAGCAGGAGGAACCTCAGCAATCTGCAAGGGACACATTCAGCTTCATTTGTGAAGACAGCAACACTGAAATGCAGAGATGTTAGGACTCTAGCACCCCCCCCCCTCACCCCAGTTGGCAAAGTGTATATGCACTACTATTGCAAGGAGACATTGTTCTGCGAAGGTGAGTTGTTTCAAGTGAACCTTTCTTCCATTTAAATGTTTTAAATAAAATGCTGGTGTAAACATTCCCTTTTCCATAAAGTTTGTCATCCTAATCGTACACAGGACTTTTAGCTTGTTGCAAGGAGTCTGATGTTCCAGACCTCAAAGCTAAGCCCATCTGATTGCCCTCCCCCTGCCGAAGCTAATTTCAAAGTGACACACATTGGATGGGGTTTTGCCTATCAAATGTTTTCATAGGCAGCTTGTAAGGTCTGATGTTGGGTGGGACTTTTACTTTAACCGTTTATAATGGCTAACAGGTTCACTTTAGGCACTCTGATTAGGCCTAATGGAGCAATGTAGGTAATGAATACCATCGAGAATGTTGAACTTCTAACTGCACCACCTTACAGTGTCGTTTAGTAAAATGTGGAGCATAGAGGAGTTTTTCATTTAAGTTTTGCAATGCAGCCCCATCGGGAAACACCAATCAACTTTGAATCTCATGTTATTTACTATAGCCCCTCTATCAAGTTGTCTTTAAGAGCAGTATTTGTCCCCCATAGCCATCTATTAGATTTGACATGACCTCAAAAATGACTGTTGAAACATGAGTCTGACTCTGGTGTGGCTGGGAATACAAGTCCCCTTCATGCTATTTTTCCCTACAGTAGTATGAGATCCCTGCTCTGTTTTCTATGAAAACTGCTGCTTTGTGTGGTAGTACTGCATTCAGTTGTGCTATTTTCTTGAAATACAAATCTGGAGTTTTGTGGTGGTGTGTTGGGCCTGTGTATTTGTTTTTTGCCTGCTCAACTTTTAAAGGAACCAGCTGGATAGAGTGCTGTGGTTCATCAGACATGTAGTATCTGTGTGTAGGGTAAAGAATGGCTTGCCTAGATTGGTACAAGTACAGTGGATTGATACACAACTTTATTGGTTTTCACAAAATGATGGCACCAATGTGTTTTTAGGGATGTGGGACTCCACCTTCAGAGCTCCAGATAATGTTAGCGTATCAATCTGTACGTGGCATGGAATCAATGTGAAGGTACTTGGGGTTAGTCTGGTATGCCAGCTGCGGTTTTCTGGAGCCCAAATATTGCTGTAGAGGCCAAGTGTCTATCTGGTGCGGGAAGTGGCCCCACGCCAATACCAAACAAACACTTGTTGCCTGTGAACTAGGTAGGTGCCAGGTTGTCACTTAAGCTGGACCAGCCCAGAGTATCTGGACCCCAGTTCCAGTCTTGACTACTCTGAAATTACCTGGAGCCCCAATGCCCTGAAGCATGCTAACGGAATACCAATAAAGATGCAAACCAAAGTAGTTTTGTAGCTCCCTTTTTACAAGGTACTCTTCAACTTTCACTCACAGATGTCTATTTTTCAATGGCACTTTGCAATGGATCAGAGAATCCTGTAAAAGAAATGAGTGCTCCTAATACTCTGTTTAAAGGACATCCTGCTAAAAAAGTTTAGACTGCCATCGCTGACCTTTGAAAATGCTAGTTGCTTGGCTGCCTTACTGCCCCAATGTCGTCAGTGCTTTTTGTAAAACAAACCTGGATAAATGGAGTTCTGTCTTCACTTGCTGTATACTTGTTACAGGTCTTGACTCAAAGTATTGAAGTTGGATGGATAAGCATTGCACTGTTTTTAGAATGTCAGCCTTATTTTATTCAGCACAGGTTTCCTTTAACTGTTTCTGCACATAGTTAAAAACTACTAGTGCTTTTCAATTGCTGAGTAAACACAAAAAATAGCATAGAACAATCACAATTTTAGAACAGGAAATGCAGTGCATTTCCCTTACTCAACTTGCAATACCTTCAGTACTTCCATCAATGCCCCTCAGTAAATGTAGACATCTAGCTTTCTAGCTTATCTACATTAAAAAAAAATACTTTTTTTTTGCTATATCTTAAAACAGTTGAATATGACTGCTTAAAAATAGTACAATCATAACATGGGTTGGTGACTTCCAAAACGGGGCTCCTTTTACATGCCTGGTGGTGTGCCTGGTTAATGGCAGTCACACATTTGTTTACTCCAACAAAACCAATCAGTAAAGCATAGTAGAAGGTGGCTTTTGGTAATGGCTGGAAATTACAGTGCACATCTTTTTTAATTGCAGTTGTATTGTAAAGTCTTGTGTGCAGGGAGCGGTAACCTGTAGTTTTTAGTTGCCTGCTCACGTATTTGACTACAGTAAATTGAGGTCTTGTTGGTCTTTTTGACTTTGCTGCTCATTGCCCATCAATACACTGTCCTTATGAAGTGTTTTTTTTTTTTTTTTTTTTTTTTTTTTTGTTTTACCACATATTACTTTCATCAGTTTTCAGCTGAATAATGTGTCAAAACCAGGAAACAGAGGCAGACATTTTGTTGGCTGTAATAGAAAATAAACCAGCATTGTGGCCCAGTTTGATTACTGCTTTTATTGAAAAGGGCCATATACAAAGTTTCTGTATTCAGACAGAACCCCTTTGTATCCTTGCATTTGTCTTTCTATTTTCTAGGATTCACCGTCGCCAATCTCCATCCAGATTATACATATGTTTCAACTCTGTTCTGAATGGTGGTGTTCCCAGCCTTAAATTGTATATTTTTTATCATTGTCATTTTTGATTCTTGTAAAAATGTTTTGAGTATTTTGTTCTCTGCTGAAATGGCATATGTACAATTTTAAATTGTCAAGTTATTAAAAATGTTCATGAGATGTGTTTTTGCAAACGGTTTGTCGACCTGATTTTGAATGCCATTAATGTGTGCACGTGTAAATGATGTGAAATGCTGTAACGAGCAGCCTTTTAGTGTCCAAGCAAACTAGATGGCTGAAAAAAATGCTAGAACCTCTGATATTCAGGCCAGGTTCACACTGCTTTGGGTGGCTGCGTTCTGCATTTAAAGAGGGTCCTGTGTGTCTGGTTTCCGATTCGGGTGTGAATTCGGGCAAAAATTTGCACCTGAATCGGTGAACAGGGGCACACCAGACCCCATGCTGTGAACCGCAGCATATGTGAACACAGCCTAAAAGCTGCATATAAAATGCCCGTGGTTGCTTGTATACCAAAAGAGTTTATGGGCATTTGCTTTTTATAAGCGCTTTCTTTTTTTTGCCCCTCCCAAGTGTGCATTGACCCTTAGTCGCATGCTATGTAGTGTTTGTATATTTTTTATTTTATTACCAAAGGATGTAATGTAAATGCAGAAAATGGAATGCTCAGTCTGCTGTGCAGTTTAGTCACTGCTTAAAGGGTGTTTTTTTTTTTTTTTTTTTTTTTTATTAAGCTAAGGGAGAGAACTGTTAGGTGCTACTCCCCCACCTCAACTGTTAACACTTTGGGGAGTAGCTATATGAAGTGCACTTCCTCCTTACTGTCAGGTATGTGACACAGGGTTTGATTTACTAAAGCAGCAGACTTTTCAAGTAGCAGTATAAATCTTCACTTGGCTCAAACAAAAACAAAAAATCCCTCACACACAATGGGGTGTTTTTAAGTGAAGACCACTTCACCTTTTTTACAAAGTGAACTGTCTTTTTATTAAACTTCCCAGAGTGGCATCAGTTCCCCTCTTTAGCATCTGTTCACATCTGCAAAAAGTATGGGAGTTGCCATTGCTGACCCCTTTTTTCTAAAGTTGCTTGATCTTCATGCTTAATCACTGTTTGGAGTATTTAGTGAGCTGGGAAAAGTAAGATTAGAATAGTCCTCTTCCAGTGCTTCCATCTACACTGGCTTTCCTTCCTTCCATGATTTTCCATTGCTTTCATGTCTGCTCTCCTTCCCTTTCTGATCATCTTCCACTATCGCAATCAATGTCCTCTTTCCTTTTTCTCCTTAACCTCTTGCTGACCACTAACATACCCATAAGTTGCTGGCCTTCAAGCAGTTGCTGGATTGCTTTTACAAGCAGTGGGAGGGGATGTTTTACCCCCCTCCTTTCTCCCCCCTGCCACCTTTCGTGAGTTCCTCTGGCTCTCCTGTCCCACCAGGAGACTCAAATGACCAGCCAGGGTGTTCAGCTGCTTGGACAGCAAAAAAAAAAAAAAACAACAAACAGGATCGGCTCTCTGCTATCAAAATCTGGAAGTGGATGACCTGACATCCCGTACGGTTTACCTGCAAGTCATGGATTGTGTGTGTGTGTGTGTGTGTGTGTGTGTGTGTGTGTGTGTGTGTATATGTATGTGTGTGTCCTTGGTGGATTGAATGAGGAATTTGGGATCTCTCCATATAGAGTACCTGTCACATGCCTATGGCTGTCACAAACCGTGTTTAAAAATAAAACCTTAATAATAAAGGAAATGAAGTTCTTGCGTGCAAACAGCGATCATCCTGCACGTGGGGTATCGCTGCGATTGTCTGATCGTACTAGCACTAGACCTCTGTAAATCTAAAGTGGTAACCTGTAAAGACTTTTGAATCTTCGCCTATGGATAGTAAAATTTACTTTTTTCCGCTGCATGCACAATTTGAAAGTGTGACATGTTTGGTATCTATTTACTCGCTGTAACATCTTTTATATTTTAAAAAGTAGGCTGGTTTTTGTTTTTTTTGTTTTTTTGTTTTTTATCAATCAACATTTAAATTTTTATATTTTCACAATTTTTGCATTTTAAAAACCACTGTGTGAATACCATGTGACATAAAAAATTTGCAAAACCGACCATTTTGTTCTCTAGAGCAGGGGTAGACCACATTTTTGAGCAGTGTGCTGAAAAATGTTTTCAAAGAAATTGAGTGCCGATTTTTATATAAAAAGAAAAAATTAACTTCAGACTCCCTATGAAAAAAAATCCTTTTTGCCATTAGGTTAAATGCTAGTGTAAACTACTTGAGTAATAGTGACTAACATTCTGCAATCTCATGCCTCAGATCAGCCCCAATTCCTGCACCTTCACACCTCAGACCACTGTCCCTCCACTCTACCCTTCACTGTACTACCCTGCTCACCTGCCCCACCACTGTATCTCCACTGCTGTACCCCTATGCGCTTTCTCACCACTGAACTAGCTTCTCGCCTTTAACACTGAACACATCTGCCCCACTGCTGTACCCCCGCTTTCTCTTCCACCCCTACCTGCTGCCCCACAATGGTACTCATCTGCTGTACCCTCTTCTCAGCTGTGATATGCAGAGTGGTGCAAGGAAGCAGAGATGAGACACATCTCCCTGTCCTGGCACACTCATCCCCACTGATCCACCTTTTGCATCCAGCCCAAGTGCTTGTATGTGATTTCACATACAAGCAACTGGAATGGATGCACAATGATGAGCTCAGGTCGGGGGCATTTTCTGAAAGCAGAGGGCCTGTATGCAAGATCGAGCCCCCCTGCAGCTGAGAAAAAGGTGTGGTGTTGCGCGCCGCAGCAAAATTGGGTGTGATTTTCATTGAATACTGGCTGTGGCTTAAAGGGACACAGTGAAGGGGTTAAGTAGTGACGCTAAGTGACACAGAGTTCAGAGGTCGGGAGTAGGTGATGTAGAGGTTGGTGGTAGTAGTAGATATGCAGAGCTGAGGGGTTAGTAGTAAGTGACACACAATTACCGTATATACTCGAGTATAAGTCGAATTTTTCAGCACATTTTTTTGTGCTGAAAGTGCCCCCCTCGACTTATACTCGAGTCAAGCACTTTTCTGCAGCAAAATATTTCATTTTCCGAACCGATTTTGGAGCCCCGTATCTCAGGGCCACTTGGTGCTAGGAACCCCAAATTTGGTGTGCAAACCCAGTGGAAATGGTACCATAACATATCCAAAGCTGGCGTTCCTAGTACCAAGTGGCCCTGAGATACAGGGCCGCAAAACCGGTTCGGAAAATGTCATTCTCTGCTGCAGAAAAGTGCTTGACATTTTCTGAACTGATTTTTGGGGCCCTGTATCTCGGGGCCACTTGGTGCTAGAAACCCCAACTTTGGAAATGTTTTGGTGCTAGTTCCACTGGGTTTGCATACTAAATTTGAGGTTCCTAGCACTAAGTGGCCCCGAGATATGGGGCCCCAAATTTGGTCAACTGTGTCCATCTGCAGCAATGTCATTTTGGGACCCTTTGGGTTCAGAGACCCCAAATTTTTGCTGCAGCTAAACTACCGAGTTTGAAGTTCAGGGGACCTATGGCTGCAAATGGGCACAGTGAGGCTGCAAATGGGCATTGTTGACCCTCTTTTCCACTTACAGTAGCTGTGCATTTCTCACCCTCGTCTTATACTCGGGTCAATGAGTTTTTCCCAATTTTTTTTTTTGTGGTAAATTAGGGCCTCGACTTATACTCGGAACGACTTATACTCGAGTATATACGGTATATAATTTTTTTTATTTGTGTAGTTCCCCACAGTGCAGGTGGGGAATTGTGAGATTGGAATGTATTAGCATCTCACTGACACTTCCTTGCAAAAGAGGCTTTGCTTGCTGCCTACCCATGCTCTAGAGCCTCTGCTTTAAAAAAAAAAATAATATATATATTGCACCGATACCACTTTTTTGACAGAGTACCAATACTTGACATCATATACTCACCGATACCAATTACTGATACCTGATTTTGGTCATGTGACCATTTAAAAAAAAAAAAATTATGAAAAATTACACATTTTCACCATAATATGAGGAATTGAAACTCAGTCAAAAGATTATGAAAGAAAACATGTTTATTTGCTGGTCACAAAGCTGTTAAAGCGCAAATTGCACAGAACATGTTATATAAAAAGTCATCAATGACATGTACATTGCAAGTTCACAATGTTTAGGCATGAGGAGAAACAAGAACAGTACAGTACCTCAATCAACTCAGAACACAAGACATTATAAAATTTCAAAAACCAAAAAAAAAAAGTGTTTGTTTCCAGTTCAACTTACACATGTGTGAGAGAAACATATTTCACAGACAGAACATTCCAGGATGGCAAGGATGTGTGTTAGGTTGGCATGTAGGCTGCAGTAAGGCCTCATCCACAGCTCAAAGCAGCTGCTTCTCCAGGTGTTTTAGCTCTTTTGAGCGTTTCTTTTCTCTACCTGTTACCTCTTCCCCTCCATGTTAGTCTATGTGTTCATTCATGGCCATTGGCTAAGGAACACTATGCGGTTTCAGAAGTTTAGTGGCAGGGCAGCTTATAGGCAACAGGCAGAGAAAAAAAAATCCAAAGAAATGGAAATCTTTGGATTTTTTTCTGCCTGTAAACTTTCCTGCCACTAAACTCCTGAAACTAGTGTGCAATGGGCTGACATGGAGGGGAGGCGTTAACAGGCAGGAAAAAAGCTCAAACTCCTTGAGGAGCAGATGCTTTTAGCTGCATTGTACAGGCATTATGCCTTGAAAATGAAAAGCTCAAATGTCACACAGAACATGAAATATCATCATTGTTTATGACGCCACGTATAAAACAAACATCACAAGTTCACGTCATCACATCAACCAACCCAAGTGCAATACAGTTAAATGTTAGGCCTGAGGAGGAGCACCTGAACAGTACCTCAAAACTAACAGTTTGTAAACATTTTTAAAAGATAAAAAAAAAAGTGCTAGCTTCTAGTTCAACTTCTTATGAAACTTATGAAAAAAAACATTTTTCACAGACCAAATTTAGGGTCATTCCAGGATGGCAAGGTCAAGGACTTAGCAGCAGTAAGGCCACATGCACAATAAGGCTCAAAGTAGCTGCTCCAACAGGGATTTGAGCTCCCTGGTTTTGAGCCTTTCGTTTGCCTGTAGTGTTAGCCTAATATGGAGTGGCATAGAGTTATGTGTCCTCCATGCATTGCACGTTGAATCACCTATAGTGTGCAATGTGCACACCATAGGTAATTCATTTTTTCACTTAAGGAAAAAGGTTGTGGCATGGAGTTAAAAAGGCATATATTTATTTATTTATTTATTTTTTAAGGCCAACATGGAGGGGAGTTAACAGGCAGAGGAAACGCAAAAAAAAAAAAAACGCTCAAATGCCAGGTGGAGCAGTTGCTTTGAGCTGCAGCGTGCAACTGTGCATGATGCCTTACAGTTGGACAGTAACAGGCGGTAGATTACGTTTCCAATTCAAATGCAAGTGGCAAGTTTTTCTCCCTTCGCCTTTCAGGACAGCACCTTGGAGAGAGCGTAGCTCCACCTCTTAGACAGGAAACACTGCGTGACAACGCCCCTTTAAAAAGCAGCTGCTTCCACCATGCCGTCAGTTTTAGTGTTTCCTCCGCCATGGTGGAAGCACTGCTTGGGGAACCAGAGGGGCTGCGCTCTCTCCAAGGAGAGGGTTTTGGCAGGACCTCCACGTTTGGGTACTCAGACCAACCCAGCTCCTTCCCTTACGTGAGGAGGGTGCTCCGGTGTCCCTTCCTTCTCCGGCTCACAGGAGTAATGGTCTGCCGGAAGTTTTCCACCCGGGGTGTTCGGGGGGCCGCGGTTGTGCTCAGCAAGAGCGTCCATGCCAGGCCTCTACATGGCAGCGCCGAATCCCGGACAGCAGGTGATGTCAGTTCCGGTGGGCGAATACTTCCGGCGGGGCGTAGCAGCGATTGGTTCCTGCTGCTGGAACGCAGGAGGAAGGGGCGGGTCCTCTGGCCGGGACTTCCTTTTGTTTGGCACATGGAGCCTAGTACACAGTGCAGCAGCTGCGGATTGCACTATGGAGACAGCGGAATCGTCAGCAGCAATGGCGGATGCAGGCGCCCAGGTTCCCGGTAGGAGAGGTGCGGTGGCACCTCCTTTCCTTTTATATCACTGGGTGTTTTTTCTTTGATGTGGTTATTCAAAACCTGCTGCTGTCTGCTATGGGGTAACAGTTTCCATTAGCAGTTCAGCAAAGGAGTGAGACTCTGGGCACTTAGGGTGTTGGCTGGAGGTACTACTTTTCTCTGAAGCCTTAGTTCTAAAGGACCTGGCTTTTTCTTGTTTCTCTGTTTCAGAAAGCTACTGCCAAATCAGAGAGAACAGGGAGAAAGTGCCCCTCATGCAAAAATCCTTTAAGGGACTCTTGGCCCAAACCACTGTGCAAATCCTGCATTGTGGATTTAGTAAAAGAAGAATCCTCACAAGAGTGCAAAGAGCTCTTATCTTCTGTGAGGAAGGAGTTAGCAGAGGCCCTAGGGACAGTGCGTTCTAGGGTTGTCCCGATACTAGTATCGGTATCGGCACCGATACCGAGCATTTGCCCGAGTACTTGTACTCGGGCAAATGCTCCCGATGCTTCCCCCGATACCTAGAGGACAGCTGTGATCTGTGCGTGGGGGAGTTACAAGATTCTCCCCCAGCGGCTTTCACCAGCTTTAGTGACATACAGCGGTGATCGGTCACAGCTGACTGTCACTGCATCCTCCTCCGTGCCCCCTCCGTTCCTCTGTCCCCCTCCGCTGTCCCCTGCATTCCTCTCTCCTTATCTGTCCCCTTCCGTTCTCCCCCTCCGTTCCTCTCTCCTTATCTGTCCCCCTTCGTTCTCCCCCTCCGTTCCGCCGTCCTCCTCCTCCTTCCTTTGTGTATGGATAGAGTCAGCTGACTCTGTCTATTCACATAACTGAAACATTGTAATCTCCTGTGATTACGATGTGTCAGTTTATGAATGGAGAGAAGCCGCTGTCTTCTCTCCATTCATTCTCAGTGCAGCTGAGGCTGCAGAGAAAGGGACTGGGGAATCTCTATCCTCTGTCTCTTTCTCTGTCTCAAGGGGGAGATATCAGAGGTCTGTTAAGACCCCCTGATATCTCACCAAAGCCCCCCAACAGGGCGGATTAAAAAAAACAAAACAAAAAAGAATAAAAAAATATTATTGTAAAAAATAAAAATTGTAAAAAAAAAAAAAAAAAAAACACACACACATACAACGTTCACCCCCCCCCCCCCCCCAAAAAAAATAGCAAAAAAAAACCTGTCACGTGACATTAAAAAAAAAGTATCGGTAATCGGTATCGGCGAGTACTTGAAAAAAGTATCGGTACTTGTACTCGGTCCTAAAAAAGTGGTATTGGGACAACCCTAGTGCGTTCCCTTGTAAAGCACGGCCAGAGTTCCAGCCAAGAGCAGAGTTCTCACTCCAGTTTCCCTCAGTCCACTTCCAGACAGGTGGAAAGTGAGTCGGAGGAGGAAAGGGAAAGCATTCCACCCTCAACCATTGATTCTGAGGAGGAGGAGGTGGAAGAAGAGTCAAGATCATCTAGATATAAGCTGTCACTTGAGGAGGTGGATGAATTACTCAAGGCAATTTATACTACCCTGGAGATCCAGGAAGAAAAAACTCAGCTGTCCGTGCATGACAAGATGTACCTGGGGCTGGAGGAAATTAAACACAGGGTGTTCCCTGTGCATAAAGTGTTAACAGACACTATTAAAAAGGAATGGAAGAATCCAGAGAGAGGACAGTTTTTTTTCTAAAACCCTCAAAAGGAGGTTTCCTTTTGAGGAAAATGAGGAACTATTGTGGAATAAAAAACCAAAAATAGACGCTGCCTTTTCTCAAGTATCTAGGAAGACTGATTTAGCTTTTGAGGACATGGGTATTCTCAAAGATGCTATGGATAAGAGGGCAGATGGGCTACTGAAGAAAGCCTGGGACTCATCTCTAGCTAATCTTAAGCCAGCAATGGCGGCTACGGTTGTGGCTAGAAATCTGGAGTGCTGGTTAGAGCAACTTAAAAATCATGTTGTGGCAGGTACCTCCAGAAAAGAATTATTGGAGTCCTTCCCTACCCTGCTTAAGGCAGTAAAATATATGGCAGATGCCATCGATTTGAGAGATGCCTATCTCCATATACCAATAGCGCCCCCATCACAAAGGTTCCTGCGTCTTGCAGTCAATGTGGGGGGAGGGGAGATTTGGCACCTGCAGTTTCGGGCTCTGCCTTTCGGTCTTTCCTCTTCTCCCAGGGTATTCACAAAAGTGATGGCGGAATCTTTGGAGCCCCTGAGACTGAAGGGGATTTCAATAGTACCCTATTTGGACGACCTGCTACTGTTTGCAGACTCAAGGGGTCAGGTAGAGGTCAACCTACAGACAGTTCAAACACATTTAAGAGGTTTGGGATGGCTTCTCAATCTTCAGAAGTCAAACTTAATTCCATCTCAAAGGGTAAGGTTTCTGGGGTACGAAATAGACTCGATAGAACAGAGAATTTTTCTACCCCAGGAGAAAATAGAGAAGATACAGTTGACCCTGATAACACTTCAATCCAACGCAGAGATCTCTGTAAGACAAGCCATGTCTGCCCTGGGACTGTTGACAGCAGCAATTCCTTCGGTACAGTGGGCCAGGTTGCATTCCCGTCCTCTGCAATCGGATATCCTGATGAATTGGTCATACCAGGAACCTCTGGAGAAGAAATTCAACTTGGGGGCGAGAGCAAAAAGGTCTCTCTGGTGGTGGAGGAACCTAGGAAACGTTTCAAAAGGGCTTCCTTGGGTCTTTCCGGTAACCAGAAGGCTGACTACAGATGCCAGCGCCTGGGGATGGGGAGCTCATCTGGAAGAAAAAACGGTTCAGGGAGTTTGGACCAAACCAGAAGCAAGAAGATCTTCAAATTGGAGAGAGTTAAAGGCTGTAAATTTAAGCCTCCTCTCCCTCCAGGAATTTCTAGTGAATCAACATGTCCAAATATTGTCAGACAATATGACGACAGTATTATATTTAACAAAGCAAGGGGGCACAAAAAGCAAAACCCTAATGGGTCTAGCGCATCAGATCCTAAGATGGGCAGAGAACAATGTGGCCTCTCTATCAGCAGTCCATCTAAAGGGGACGGAAAACACCTTAGCAGATCTCCTCAGCAGGAAAGAAATAAGGGAAGCAGAGTGGTCTCTCAATCAGGAATTATTCGAAAAGATTTCCAAGAGTTGGAGTTATCCCCAAGTGGACCTCTTTGCAAAACAGGAAAATGCAAAAATACCAGTCTTCTTCTCTCTTCAGAGACAGGATCAAGCTCTCGGAGTAGATGCGTTAGCTCACAAATGGGACTTCCATCTGTCCTACGCTTTTCCCCCGTTCCAACTGATACCAAAGGTGTTAGCCAAATTCAGATTGGAGTCCACGGAGCTAATATTAATAGCTCCTTATTGGCCAAAAAGACCCTGGTTTTCAACCTTGATGAACCTCTCAGTGAAACCTGCTTGGAGATTACCAATCAGGACAGACCTGTTGAGTCAGGGCCAAATTCTCCATCCAGATCCAGCTTACCTCAAACTAACAGCTTGGTTTCTGAAGAACAAATCTTAAGACGGAAGGGTTTATCAGAGAAGCTTATTTCTACCCTTCTTGCAAGTAGAAAAAAGTGACGAGAGACATTTACTTTAAAGTCTGGAAGATCTATAATTCTTGGTGTTCCAGTAAAAACTTTGATTTTCGTACCACATTTTCAGTTTTGGAATTTCTTCAAGAGGGATTGGAGAAGGGGTTAGCAGCAAGTACGCTCAAGACGCAGGTAGCTGCTTTATCAGTTTTTTTGGAAAGAACCCTGTCAGGGGAACCTTTTTAATAATCAGATTTTTTAGGGCAATGGCAAAAGTAAAGCCTAGTCCTGTTGTTAGTTTTCCCAAATGGGATTTATCTTTAGTTATTCAGGGACTAACTATGGCACCGTTTGAACCCATAGAAGAAGCATCATTACGTTTCTTGACGTTAAAGACTATTTTACTGGTAGCAGTAACTTCCGCACGTAGAATTAGTGAGTTACAAGCCCTTTCAATTAAAGAGCCCTTCATGAGATGTCTACAGGATAGGGTAGTCTTAAGGACGGATCCAGCATTTCTACCAAAGGTGGCTTCAGTTTTTCACCGTACACAGGAAATCATTCTCCCTACTTTTTGTCTTTTACCTTCGGGAGCAGGAGAAGAAGCTTTCCATACCCTTGATGTCAGGAGGTGTCTGCTTAAATATCTGGAAAGAACAAAGGAAATCAAAGTCATCCTCACTCTTTGTTTTAATGGAAGGTACTCACAAAGGAGGTAAAGCTTCCAAAAGCACCCTTGGAAGATGGTTAAAGCAGGCCATCAAAGAGGCATACATATCTTTGGGTCTGGAACCTCCGGAAGGGGTATTACCTCATTCTACTCGAGCAGTGGCGGCATCATGGGCAGAAAGGGCTGGGGCATCTCCTGAGCAAATCTGCAAGGCTGCCACATGGTCCAGTTTTTCGACCTTCATAAGGCACTACCGCTTGGATCTACTATCAGCCTCGGACCAATCATTTGGTAGGAAGGTTTTGCAGGCAGTAGTCCCACCCTGAAGTAAGTTTCTCGGTTATCCTCTCCAAGGTGCTGTCCTGAAAGGCGAAGGGAGAAAACCTTAGTTAGACTTACCGGTGACGGTATTTCTACGAGCCTTTCAGGACAGCAGCCTACTTCCCTCCCTTGGTTATCATATGTAAAGTATAATTATAGGACCTGGTAATTGTCTGATTATATTTTCCAGCATGTCGGAGGATTTCTCGGTAACAACTGACGGCATGGTGGAAGCAGCTGCTTTTTAAAGGGGCGTTGTCACGCAGTGTTTCCTGTCTAAGAGGTGGAGCTACGCTCTCTCCAAGGTGCTGTCCTGAAAGGCTCGTAGAAATACCGTCACCGGTAAGTCTAAGGTTTTTTTTAAGAAACGGAAGAATCTCTGCATGTTCAGTTAGAAGTCAGTTTCTGGTGTCAGTCAGAATGTGTGACGCTGCACTGAACAATCTCTCACTTTCCACACTACTGCAAGTAGCTGAAAGATATTTTTGTGCCATTTGGGCTAGAGTGGGAAATTGCAGTTTATTGACTGCCCAATACTCAAGAGGTTTGTCCGAACGAGGCACAGTGACCTCTCCAAGATATGCTTCTAGTTGTATGGTAGCAGCTGTGGGAGTACTGTTCTCAAATGTAGATGAATAAGAAATTTCTTGAAAAACACTGTCCACAGTCACACCGGTACCTGGCTGTTGCTCAGTGCGAGGCCTTTTGGTAGCTGGTTTCTCAAGCACCTCAGGTGTACCTGCCTGTACCTGTTACAGAAGATATTTGTTGCATTTCCAGCACGAACATCTCTTTGGCCTGCCTGCCAGCATCTGCATTTGAGAAGAACCGATCTTTATACCTAGAAGAAGAAAAATACAAGACATTAGACAACGTCATGCAAGCAAAGCAGTAACTGTGGAAGCTTGCTGTGGGGGCACTGCTAGAAGGAAAGGTGGTGGCGGGGGACACAGCAAAAACAGTTGTCTGGCTTGCTCTGTGCAAAACCATTACACAGAGGCAGAGCAGGTAAGTGTGTTTGTCATTATCGATTTTGTGTTTTGTTTTGTGTTTTTTTTTTTTATGAAGGTGATATTTACAGTGTTTTCACTTGCATTCCAATTTTTTTTTTTTTTTTTAATGCAAGCAAGTGATAACACTGAGGGAAAAGGGGGGGTTAGCGTTATATGGCCCCCCTTTGCACTATGGGGCCGTGCTGAGGGCAATTTAGGGGATAAGTTTATTATTATGGTGGCCCCATTTGCAGATTAGGGCTGGCAGGATTAGATATTATTTAAGGGTTGAGATTGGTCAGTTTCGTCAGGTGACATTAGAATTTTCTAGAAGCAGGAGGTCAAAGGCTATATAAGGAATCAAATGACAGGATTCCTGGCCAGTCGCCAGAGAAGAGGATTCTACAAGGAGCTCTGAGCGGGAGTTTTTGAATTTAGTAACTCCTGTCAGCTCTGGCATAATGAAAACTCTTCTTCGTCAACTATTAGAGCAGAAACAGCTGGATGGGAGGAATGGATTAGGCAATGCTTATCATTACCGGAAAGCCAAGCAGCGGCGGGTGTAAGTGGTATGCACAGCGGAGCTCTGGAGTTGGAAGAAGAGAGTGGAGTTAATTTACCCTTAGACAAGGCAGCAAATGGTACAGTATGTTCAAGCGGACGCCGCCAGTTCGGTCTCTCAGCATGAGAATTCCGACAGGGACAGAGGTGAAGTATGTCAGAGTAGGAGCAAGAGAAAGCGCCAGCAGCGGAGAAGTGTGAGCCAGGTCCCTCCCGCTAGTAATAGAAGCCATAGAGGGAGGTCGGTATCTTCTATGAGCAGACATCAGCATGTCAGTGAAGCTGCAGGTCAGAGTCAGATGAGGAGTGCTCAGCTGTCTTCAGTGGGGGAATCGTCTCATGAACAATTATTAATGTCAGCCATGCAAGTGCCTCAGAACGGGCATGGGCTTAATTCAGATAATTCTAGTCAGCTAGCTGAGTTTTCTCAGCATGTCGGGGTTGAGCAAGCTGGCAGTGCTATTCCTGTGCGGTGTGCCCCCCTTTATTGGCTATGGGTAGTGGCAACAATGCTGATATTGGTAAGTGTAACCCTTTAGATAAATTGTCTGTAATTTCTGCCTCCTTGGAACAGTTGATACAAATTATGCACACTCAGTCCAATGATAGTTTTAAGCAACAAAAAGAAAACGGAAAATTGTATACTCACCTTTCCGTAATTTTCCTTTCCTGACGCATCTTCATGGCAGCACACACTGGGTTGTGACTCCGCCCCCACAACCTGACAGGATTGGTCTATCTATAAAAGTTGAAGAGAGATGACCCCCACCATTCTCTGTATATATCATCTAAGACAGGGTGGGAATCTGTGTGCTGCCATGAAGATGCGTCAGGAAAGGAAAATTACGGAAAGGTGAGTATACAATTTTCCATTTTCCTGGCGCCTTCATGGCAGCACACACTGGGAAATAACTCGCCAGTCGGGAGGGTGCAAATTAAAGTTTATTATTCTAAAGAGCTGTGGAATTGGCTGTAATAATGGATCTGCCAAAGTCCACTGTAGTTAGTTGTGCAGAGTCAATTTTATAGTGAGAAGTAAATGTATGTCTTGACGACCAGGTAGCTGCCTTACAGATTGTTTCCGGTGAAACTCTGCAGTATGCTGCCCATGAAGTTGCCACTGCCCTGGTTGAGTGTGCCTTGATGCCTTCTGGGATGGCTAGCTGCTGAGATGAATATGTCTTTTTAATGGTGTTGACTAGCCAGGATGCGATTGTTCGGGAAGTTGCTGGATGACCCTTCCTAGGACCGTGAGGAATTATGAGAAGAGTATCTGATTTTCTGAAAGAGGCTGTAGCTTCCAAATAGCTGGTAATGATAGTTTTAACGTCCAATGCATGAGGTTCACCCTGGTTATTAGTAAAGGATGGAAGGTTGATATCTTGATTATAATGAAAAGAAGATGATACCTTGGGAGTGAAACGTTCCGAGGGCCTCAATACCACTCTATCGGGATAGAAGACTAGGTAAGGTTCTGTTATCAGTAGTGCTTTAAGTTCTGAAACTCTTCTCGCAGATGTAATGGTGATAAGGAAGGTTACCTTCAGAGTCAGGTTCCAGAGTGAAATTGTCTCAGTCGGCCAAAAAGGAGGTTTAGATAATGCATCGAGTACTGTAGAGAGATTCCATGCTGGAAATGTGGGTTTTTTTGGAGGTCTGATTTTTAAGCAAGCTCTCATGAACTGAATCACTAGAGGATGTAGTGCCCATCTAATGCCTGTTTTAGCTGAAAGAGCCAAAATCTGGACTTTAAGAGTACTAGAGCTTAAGCCTTTGGTAATACCTAACTGAAGGAATTTCAGAACTTGTGGTGGTTCTGGTGATACTGGGTTCCATTTTTTTGGTGAGCCAGAGAACAAAACCTATTCCATACTTGCGAGTAGGTCTTGTTGGTGGTGCTTCTTCTAGCTTGAAGAAGAGTAGAAATTACCTCCTGTGAGCATCCCTGCTCTAACAGCCGTGTCCTTTCAAAATCCATGCTGTCAAGTGTAACTTCTCTGGAGCTGGGTGTAGAAATTGACCCTGGGACAGGAGGTCCGATGTTACTGGGAGAGGAAGCGGTTGTTGTAGGCTGAGTTGTTGTAGGGTTGTGAACCACGGCCTCCTCGGCCAGAAAGGAATTATGGCTATTACTGTTGCCGATGATTTCCGAAGCCTGGATAGGAACCTCGCAATTAAGGGTACTGGGGGAAAAATGTAACCCAGCTTGAAATTCCATGGATGGGTTAGACAATCCATCCCTTCGGCTGATGGGAAGGCTGCTCTTGACAGGAATCTCCGACATTTGGCGTTCGCAGGTGTGGCTGCTAGGTCGATTTCTGGTGCTCCCCAAGTTGTTGCAAGAAGGGAAAAGGCCCGTTGGCTCAATGACCACTCGTTGTTGGAGAGAAGCTCCCTGCTCAAATAGTCGGCCAGCATGTTCTGAGCTGCTGGGACATATACCGCTTTCAGGTCTATTAGGTGTACTTGAGCCCACTCCATGATAGGGCATACCTCCTGCATCAGAGTGCGACTCCTCGTACCCCCTTGCCTCTGGATATATGCTACAGCGACTCTGTTGTCCATCCGTAGCACCACGTTCTTCCCCACCAGGTATGGAGTGAAGGCTAGAAGTGCCTGAAAAGCCGCTCTGAGCTCTAGTATATTGGATACTATCCCCTGGGCTTGAAACTTCCACTGCCCTTGTGCTGCTAGATTTTGGTAATGAGCTCCCCATCCTAGCTGGCTGGCATCTGAAGTGATCACCTCTGGCTGTGGAGGAACTAGAGGTTTGTATCTCTTGAGATTCCTGGATCGTGTCCACCACCACATCGATTGTTTCACACACCTGTGTATGTGGATTCTCTGAAGCATTGATACTCCATCCCACTGCCTCAGAAAAGAATTCTGCAAGATTCTTGTGTGCCATTGGGACCACTGGATCATGGGTAGAGTCGCAGACATTGAGCCCAGGACACTCATACATACTCTGGCTGGCAAGTGTGTAACCGAGATTAGCCTCTGAACTTTCTGAATCAGAGGCATGATTTTCTCCTGAGGAAGCTGTACTCTGTTCAGGATGGTGTCTAGCTCCGCACCGAGAAAAATCATCTTCTGAGTGGGCTGAAGCTTGCTCTTCTGCCAGTTCACCAGCCAACCAAAGTTTTGCAGAGTTGATAGTAGGATCTCTCGGTGTTGTATCAAGACCTGGCGACTTTCTGCTAGAAGAAGTATATCGTCCAGATAATGATGTACTCTTAGACCTCTTTCTCTGAGGTATGCGATGAGAGGCAGAAGAACCTTGGTGAAGGTTCTGGGAGCTGATGAGATGCCGAAGGGTAGACATTGGAACTGGAAGTGGTGTTGTTTGATTGAAAAGCGGAGAAATCTTTGAAAAGCAGGATGTATTGGGATGTGAAGATAGGCGTCTGATAAGTCTATGGACAGCATCCAATCTTCTAGATTCACCGCTAATAGTATGGACTGTAGGCTCTCCATCTTGAAGGTTTCTAACTTGATATTTTTGTTTAGTCTCTTTAAGTCCAGCACTGGCCGTAAATCCCCCGTTTTCTTTTTTACTAAAAACAGAGGGGAGTAGAAACCTCTGCCTCTTTGACATAGTGGAATCTCCAAAATTGCCTCCTTTTGTTTTAGCTCCATTATGTATTGCAGAAGGATTCTTCTCTTTTGTTGAGAAGCCGGGAGTTTGGTTGGCAAAAAATGGTTCCTGGGGATCTTGTTCAGGAATCTCCACCTGTGACCGTACTTGATCGTAGAAATGGTCCAATGGTCCCTGATGTTTTCTGACCATATTTGTGTGAATCTTTTTAGTCTGGCGCCCACCCTCGGAGGATGGGCGGGCGTACCTTCAAAAGGACTTTTGTTGTTTGATAGAAGGGGTGGCCTTGGTTTTTCGCATCCTCAGGAAAGAAGATTGTGTGTTCTTCCAGTTTCTTTTAAACTCTCTGCCTGATCTGTAGGTTTTTGCTTCTCTGTACCTTTCTGGAAGGTTACCTGTGTAAACGGGACCTCTTGGTCTCTTTGGTCTCCTATCAGAGGGAATGAGCCCAGATTTTCCCCCTGTCACCTTAGAAATTGCTGTATCTAATTTGGAGCCGAAGAGGTTGGAACCATCATAGGGAATTCTGCACCAATTTGTTTTTGATGCTGCGTCGGCTACCCAGGGTTTTAGCCACAGAGCTCGTCTTGCCATAACCGAGGCTAACATTGCCCGGGCTGAGCACCTAATAATGTCCACGGAGGCTTCTGCGATAAAATCGCCTGCTAATTTAAGTTCCTGAAGAGACGTAATAACTTTCTCCAAGTCTATCTTAGTTACATAGTTACATAGTTAGTAAGGTTGAATAAAGACACCAGTCCATCCAGTTCAACCTGAGTGAGTGTGTGTCTACAACCCTGACCCCTGTCCCTAACCCTGTACATCGCACACTCACATCAGTCCCTACCCTCAATCCAAGGTCCCCATTCATATACTAGGGCCAATTTTTTTTTTTTGGACAGAAGCCAATTAACCTACCGGCATGTCTTTGGAGTCCCTGAAGAGATTTTTCAATATTGACAGTCCAGCCTGAAATGGCTCTACCAACTGCTGCTGTGGTGACTGCTGGTCTGCAAGCGCCCCCTGCTGTGGAGTAGGCTTTTTTGAGTTCTAGGTCGATTTTCCGATCTAGGACGTCACGGAAGGAGACGGCATCTTCAATGGGTAGGGTGACATGCCTTGCCAAACGCATCAAAGAGGCATCCACAACCGGGGCATTAATTAAGGAGGTGACCTTAGGTTCTCTTAAAGGGTACATTTTTGCAAGTCTATTGTTTAGGTTAGGCCTCTTGTCAGCTCTCTCCCATTCATCTTTGATCAAATCATTTAATTCCTCAATGAAAGGGAAGGTTTCTGGATCCCTCTTCAGGTTCGGAAAATATTTCCGCGTTTTTTGAGGTGTTTCCTCAGATTCTTCCCAACCTATGGCCTCTTTGACAGATTTTGCAAACGGTTCGACCAAGGTGAAGTCAAAACCTGTTGGCACTTCCGAATCTTCGTTCTCTGAAGGGGATTCTGGATCTGGCCTTACTTCGATTGCTGAGCGAGGAGGAGCCATGGAGGTACCTGGTTCTGATCTGGTCGGCAGGGGTGCAGTTGACTCCATTATAGATTCTCTGACTGATTCCCGAATCAGGTCAGTTACTTCTCTGACGTCTGATTCTCTATCTTTCGTAGCTTCATTGAAGCACGAGCGACATGCTAATTTATCTGGCAAAGCAGTGGCGCCACATACCCAGCAGCAATTGGCTGCGGGACGGGTGTGCTGGGTTTGCTCGCGACGTGACTAAGGCGATCTTCTATGATGAGATCGGCTACGTCGAGAACGACTGTGGCGTGAGTGACCACGACAAGAATGGCTACGGTGTGAGTGCCTGTGACGAGATGAGGAGCGTGATCGGCTTCTGCAGGATCTTCTGCTTGAGGCATGGCTTGATCTCTCCCTGCGTCTTGATTTAGACCTGGAAGGACTGATAGAAGAAGTCTTGTCAGAAGATGTGCGCTCTTTTTTTCTCTCTTCAATACTTACCATACGGACAGCCTCTTACCTTACTGGACGTGGGTGGTCTGCTTGGGCAGTGGTCTCCATGAGCAGAGAGGAAGAATGTAGGCGGGAAAGAAGGTCTGGAATGGGTTAAAGAGGAAAACAAAAATATACATACATATATATCTATGCCAAGATAATATTAATAGTATATTTTCTCTTCTTTTTTTTTTTTTTTTTTTTTTTAAATAAAAAAACCCTTGTAACGATGGATCAGGAAGGATCATAAGGACTTACCAGTTTCCAGAGGGAAATTCAGTTCCAGGATGCCAAGAAGAGCCAGCAAAAACGAGCAGAATAGCAAACTGCTGTATTCAAAAGCCAGAGCCCTTTTTTAAATAATACCGCCGCCGTCGCGCCAAAAATGACGCTCCGCGCATGCGCAGAAGCGTCGCTCCGGCGCCATGTTGGGAGCTGGCAAACGTGTAGGCTGTCCCTATTCGATTCTCCCGCGCATGCGCAATGCGGGGCGAGACGCACCGGCGGCCATCATGCATGCTTTAAGCGCTGTGGGACTACAGGTACCAGAGGGAGAATAGATTATAGGAGAAAAGAAGTGGAGACCACTGCAATACTTCAGCTTCTTTAAAGCTTACTATGTGCCAGATGATCCACAATGCTGCCCCTGAGACCACCAGAGTGGGGGCTCCCTCCATAGAAGCTCCTTTAGAGACTGTACAAGAGGGACTTCCAAGCAGGAGAGGCTTGAACCTGCTGGGGCGATGCGGTAAGAGGCTTTGCGATGTCCAACCATCTTGTCAGGTGAGGATAAAAAAGAGAATGGTGGGGGTCATCTCTCTTCAACTTTTATAGATAGACCAATCCTGTCAGGTTGTGGGGGCGGAGTCACAACCCAGTGTGTGCTGCCATGAAGGCGTCAGGAAAAGGAAGGTGTTACAGGAGTTTGGTCCTTTGTGTTAGTAAACAAGCATCCAGTGGCAGCACAGAATACAGAAGCTGCGTTGTCACAGGATAAAAGTCAGGATAACCGCAGTAAAGAATGTATGCAGTGTGTTCTCTCTCCACTAGGTTTTCATCTATCTGCTTCCATTAAAGAAAACATATGGAGAGAAGAATATATTGATTTAAGTTTGATGCTTCCTCCTTCTAGGGAATTTTCACACAAATATGACAAAAAGGAAGATAAGAGTGAGGATGAGAGATGTAAACCAGTCTTAAAATCTTTTTATGGATGGTTGCAAGCTTTTGTTACTTATTCAAGCGTTTAGTGTGAGAGATTCCCTGAAAGGAACACAGCTTTATTTCAACATATAGATATTCTGGAGGCTTACAGAAGCTTTAGTGGTTTCTCTTGGTTAACATATGATGAGGCGTTCCGCCAGAAGTTAGCGGTACAACCTTCTCTACAATGGGGTTCCAAGGATGGTAGTTTATGGCTTAATTTATTCTTGCCTCAAAGACAACCTTTTGTCTGCCAACCCACTGTTACCAATATCAATCAATCAGTGAATACATATGAAAAAAGGGTTGTGTTTCGCTTTCAATGACAGCCAGTGTAAATGGGCTAATGCATGTAGATCTAAGCACGAATGTGCGTTTTACGCTGGGTCTCACCCTATAGCAAAATGTTTTCGTAACTTTCAGGCCGGACAAAAGGACAATTTTTCAAAAAGCGGCAAACCCAGTGAGTATACAAAGAATGCTACCTTGGTTGCAGGTTTACCCAAACAGACAGAAGGCTTCGCTGCTAATTGAAGGTTTTAAAAGCTGAGGATGATCAGGAGAAAAAATAAATTGGTGCCCGCACCTGTCCTTCCACCACTGCGCCTCGGATAATCAAAAACACCTGTGAGCTGCCACTTAAACTAAAGAATAATTGTAAAACTGAAAAACACCCTGTGGATGAATAGTGGCGCTATATGCCTAATGAGTATAATAAAAAGACCAATCACTACACTCTTGCTAAAGAGTGAAAAACTGGTCTTAAACAGTCTGATCTACCTATAACCATATAATAGACTGGTGTATAAAGTGATGAACCACAATACACTTCCCTAGTGTGGTGTAACCTCCACTTGGGACACTGTAAACCTAAAGAGCTATAAATGTATGTACAGCAAATTGTCAAAAATAAATAACATTAAATAATGCATTTCAAACAGTGACAATCGTTAACATGGTGAAAAAATGATCCGCCTTAGTGAATAGGCTCCAACATAATCTAAAAATGGAAAGCCAGATAAAAACAAAAAAATATTATATAAATAAAAATAAAAAATGGTGAAAAGTCCACAATGTATTCGTGCCAAACAACGAAAAAGAGAAGAGATTCCAAGAAGTGAGAGTCTCTATTTCATAATCCTGTGCCGCGCTGTCCACCACACCTCAGTGACATATATCCACACCCTTACGGATGGCAAACTCACCAGCTGTTGAGGCCTTACACTCGCGTGTTTGGCCGGACAAGGCTTTAACCCACTAACATGGGGGTTACCATGTGAGCGCAGTCATCCACTGCTCAATGTGCGAACACCATTCATGGGATGAAGGTTCCACATAAAGAATAAAAAAATTGCTCCAGATAGTGTATTGACGTTTTAAAAGATTTAATTACAAACTGAAACTAAGACCGATACACTCACATGATCCATAAAAATAAAGGGCATGATAACTCCACAGCAAATCACAGCAGGCAGGTATATGTAGTCACAACACTTCACAGCAAAACGGGATGATGTAACACATGCAACGGAACTTGAGAGACACTATACCACTAAACGGTCACGGCGGACCCAGGGACCCTGGGTCAAGTTCCGCTGCATGTGTTACATGCACCCTGGGTCCGCCGTGTCCCAAGTGGAGGTTACACCACACTAGGGAAGTGTATTGTGGTTCATCACTTTATACACCAGTCTATTATATGGTTATAGGTAGATCAGACTGTTTAAGACCAGTTTTTCACTCTTTAGCAAGAGTGTATTGATTGGTCTTTTTATTATACTTATTAGGCATATAGCGCCACTATTCATCCACAGGGTGTTTTTCAGTTTTATAATTGAAGGTTTTGTAGATGGTTTCAGTCTACCTTCCTTCAATGGAGCAGGTTGCTTAATAAATAATAATTTAAAATCGGTACAAGATATAGTCAGTCAACCAGCAAAAGGGCCCTTCCCAGATCCGTAGCCCACCTCCTCGTCTAAGGTGGAAGTTGATCGTGGGTCAGTGAGTGTAGTAGTTTGTAAATAGTGGAGAGTAAATGTTTAGGTGTTTCCGAGAGAGAGCACAGCTGCTTGTAGCCAGTCAGAGGTCTATGTATGTGGCCGGAGGAAAACAGGTCAGAGCAAAAAGAGGATTTACGTAAAGCTGTAAGCCAGTTACCGCGGTCTCTCGGTAGAGCAGGTGTACCCTCAGTTGGATATATGAATGAGTTTGCTGTAGGCCAGGTGGTCCGTAAATATGAGCCCACTGTGTTGGATCCCTTGCCCTGGGGGAGATTAGGATGATCAAAAAGCGAAGTAAGTGGTGAGGGGTCTGTGGATAGCAATGTTGATAGTCCCTTTTTGTACCACAGGTATAGTGCCGCAGTCGTTAATGGGGAAGAGTTTGATAAGGATAGACAGTTTTTTACCATATCCCCAGAGCAAAGCCCGAAGGTCAGAAATGGAGAAATCTTGTTCTATGGCAATGGATGCCTTGGGGAATGGACGAGGGAACCACTTCAGGATCCTAGAGAGGACAGCAGCCCTGTGGTATATTTCAAAGTCTGCAAGACCCACCCCGCCTCGTATTTTGGGCTATGTTAACAAAGTATGGCGGATGCGGGACATTCCTTGTTGCCAGACGAATCGTATGGACATAGATCTCAGAGAGAATGGTTTAGGGATAATTATAGGTATCGTCTGGAATACGTAGAGTAATTTAGGGAGGGTGTCCATTTTAAGTGTGTTGCTGCGACCAAACCAGGGTAGCCGTGTCGTGTTCCAAGTATCTAACTCTTTCTGTATACGTGATAGAAGGGGGAGGTAGTTAAGATTGTAGAGATCTGACAAGTTGGATGGGATTATAATACCAAGATAGGAAATGCCCTTTTATCCCCATTGAAATGGAAAGTTGGTCTGTACTCGTGTAAGGGTAGAGGGTGGTAAGGATATGTTGAGGGCCTCTGTCTTAGACATGTTAAGCTTAAAATTGCTAAGGTCTCCTAATCTACGAAACTCCTGCATTAAAGAGGGTAGTGATGTATAAGGTTGTTGAATATAAACGAGCAGATCATCGGCATAGAGCGAAAGTTTATATTCAGATGATGGTGTCTGTATCCCCACTATATTGCTATTCTGTCTAATGGCTCTTGCCAGGTGTTCCATCACCAAAACGAAAAGTAGGGGGGATAGAGGACATCCCTGCCTAGTTCCGTTCGAGATTCAAAATGAGGTGCATGAGGAGCCATTGACCAGGACAGAGGCTGTGAGATGAGAATTTAGCGCCATCACCCTGGATATAAATGAGGGACCGAGTCCGATCTGTTCCAGAGAGAGGCGCAAAAATCGCCAGTTGACCCAGTCAAATGCCTTCTCGGCGTCAAGAGAGGATACATGCCTTTAGGTTGTGTCTACGGATGTAGGAAATAAGGGGGGTCATTTTTGTAGTATTGTCCCTGGCCTCTCTACGAGGGACAAAGCCCACTTGGTCTCTGTGTATGATAGAGGGTAGGAGGGTTGAAAGGCGATTTGCTAGGATCTTTGCAAAGAGTTTAACGTCTAAGTTAAGGAGAAGAATAGGCCTATAACTGGTACATTGGGAGGTGTCTTTCCCTGGTTTGGGTATGACTGAGATAGTGGCAGAAAGGAGGGACTTAGAGGGGGGGTGGTCGTCATCTAAATAGTTGAACGCCTCAGTAAGAAGTGGGGCTATGGAATCTGCAAATGTTTTGTAAAACCTGGGGGAGAAGCCATCAGGTCCTGGGCATTTTCCCGGTTTCAATCCTTTAATAGCTAACAGAAAGTCCGACGTCATCAAGGGGTTATCTAGGTCTGTAGAAGCAGAAGGATCTATTTGTGGTAGGGCCATTTCCTGAAATGTAATTTTCCATGTCAGGGAGTCATGTATCGTGCTCTGGAGACTGTTTAGATCGTGTGGGGAGATTGTATAGTTGAGAGTAATAGTGTTGGAAAGCATCTGCAATGCCCCTGGGAGTTCAAATCTTTTGTTGGCCGGCAGTGCAAATGTATGGTATTGGACGTCGTGGAGGACGAGGATGAAGGACCTTAGCTAGGTGTTGCCCGCACTCATTTGCTAGCATGTAATGGCGGTTTCATCCTTTATCTCTAGCTATAAGGGTGTTTGCGTCTAAGATGTGGAGCAATTCTCTGCGGGCATTGGAGAGATTTACAAAGGTACCGTGGTCAAGGTCTTTCTTGTGTGCTATTTCTAAGGAATGGATAGAGGACAACAGTCTGGTGATATCGGTCGATCTAGCTTTCTTTAACAGGGCGCCATGTTGGATGAAAATTTCCCGTAGCACACATTTCAGGGCTTCCCATTTAGTGAGTGGGTTGGTGTCGTCTGAGCGGTGATCTTGAACAAAGTTCCGGATCGACTGCTCAATAGCTGTCACACAAGGGGTAGTCATGGTTGTCATTTAAGCGCCATGAGAATGTCCTGTGGGATTTGGGTGGATGGGCCAAGCTTAAGTGTGCGGGTGCGTGGTCCGACCAGAGAATATTACCGAGGGACACCTGCAGAGGAATATCAAGTAGGGATTGGGACACGAGAAAATAGACAAGACAACTATAGGAATTATGGGCAACCGAATAGCAACTGTAGTGTCTCTCGAATGGGTGTTGCACCCGCCAAACATCCATTAGTTGGGCAGAGTGCAAGAGTGATTTTATGTGTGTAAGGGTGGAGTGTGGAATGGAGGACTTGCCGGAGGAGGTGTCCATGGCCGGCGAGAGGGTCACATTGAGGTCTCCACCTAGAATGAAACCGGGACCCCCAATTGAGAGTAATTTGTCTATGATCATATAAAAAAAAGCTCCCCTGGTCCTGGTTCGGTCCATATACTTTAGCAACTGTGAAAATAGAAGAGTTAGATTTTAGTTTGAGGAAAAGAAAACGACCTGCAGGGTCTATCAATGAGTCCAGAACTTCTGGATGAAGGGATTTGTGGAAAGCTATTGACACCCCTTTGGACTTAGCAAATGGGTTGGTACTATGATACCATTGGTGGTAATGGGGGTTGTTCAGGGTTGGGATGACCGAGCTCTTAAAATGTGTCTCTTGTAGGAGTAAGATTTGAGATTTAGCTTTATGAAAGTGATATAATACCTGGCTCCTTTTCTCTGGGGTATTAAAGCTCCTACAGTTAAAGGAGGCTAAAGTTATATGATCTAATGGAGACATGGAAACGGTGGAGTGAAAGAGTGCCCAGATTCCTCTGCTAGTTTCCTAATGACCCATGTGTACCCCAAGGCCTGCTCAGGAGGGGGGGGGGAGGAAGGGAAGAGGGGAGCGGGAGACAGGGAGGGTAAGTACAGTGAAAGAAAAGGAGTGAAGGAAATGAGGAAGTCAAGAAAGGTGGACAGGAACCGTCCCCAGTGTGTAGAAACGGAGTACATCCGAAGGTCGGACGGAAAGAGCCAACTGGAAAGACACAAGTGAAAGAGAGGAGTGAAACCACAAAGTGGCAACCTGAAAATTATCATGAAATATAATCGCATAAAGAGTAAAAGAACATGCTAAGTAACATAAACAGTGCAGTAATAAGCACTATTGGTCCTATGTGGGGTTTAAACGTGGTAAGTGCACAAAGCGCCTCCCGGTCCCGGGGTCCCCACCGTATAAATAACAATGGTAACCTAGTGACAACACTCACATACAACCTTAACCATGTATCGTGTGTGATGGGCTTAGCCTGGCACAACTGCCTTTCTTCCACACTATTACTGAAGTGCCCAACAGGGCTCGAGGGCCCCTCACGCACTAAGACAGTACATGCGATGCTGTAGAGGTGGGAGAGGACAGCAGGAGGGGGCAGCCATACTCTCTTTCAGGTAGGTAAAATTTAAGCTTAGTGTGTAAGGAAAGCACCAGTGTAGTAAATATATACCTGAAAAGAAAAAATGGTTATAATAAAGAAGAAACCAAAATCCAAATTGTAGGAATAAGCAGACCCTTTCCACACTAACACCAACCCCCCTCCCCCCCCCCACAGCAAAAACAGGTAACCTATAACCGTGAGGAGCGAGAAAAAAAAATTTGTGAAGAACAAAATGTGGAAAAATGCACAGTAAAAATAACAGTCTGTGTGCATCGCATGTGGGCAGTTCTAGGTCATCAGATCATAAAACCTGGTGTTCGGGTCGGGGCCCTATTCCGGGGGTGAGCGAATGAGCTCTACTCCATTGAAGGAGCAGGAAAAGAAAAAAGGTAGAGTACTATATTCAAGGGGACATCAATCGTCAGGTGGCTTTTGGGGTGAAGATCTGGGGCGCTTCTGCTTGACGGACTTCTGCCATTGCGTATTGAATGGAAGGCCAGGAGTGGTAGTTGGAAGAGGCCAATCTGGCAAAGAAACCTGTGGAAGCTCCAGGGTGCTCAGGAATCGTGGCAGGTCTCCCAAAGTGCGGAAGAGGGCCGTCTTGCCCTCATGGTGAACTTGCAGTTGAAATGGAAAGCGCCATTGATATCTGATTTGCCTCTCCTGCAGGAGTGAAGTTAGGGGCTTCAAGGAGCGTCTCATGGCTAGTGTTTGGCGGAAAAGATCTGGTAGCAGCATAACAGGGGTGTCATTCAGCCTGATGGAATCCTGTGTGCTAGCACCTCGCATAAAGTGTTTTCTTTTACTTTATAAAAGTGGACCCTGCATAAAGTGTTCTGGACAAAAGCGGAGTCAGGGTTTCGTGGGCCTGAGGTCCTGTGCACTCTGTCCAGTTCAATGTGGGTGTCTTTGGGTTGTAGGAGCAGCTGATTGAAAATAGTAGTCACAGCCCCTGCCAGGTCTTTGTGCTCAATGATTTCTGGGATACCACGGATTCTAATATTGTTCCGTCTGTTACGGTTCTCAATGTCATCTTGGTGGTACATGAGCTGTTGTATCAGGATAGTATGGGAGTTCAAAGTTTCCTCGTGGAATTGCAAAGTATTGCATATACCTTCAGCGGTATGCTCCACGTCCTCTATGCGGGTCCCCATATCCCTTTTAAGCTCTGCGATCTCCTGCTTGTAAGTTTTCTCCATGCAGGAGGTGTAATGCTCAAAATCAGCTTTAGTTGGGAGGGATTGCAGGTATGTATGGAGGGATCGCATCTGCGATTCTATGTCCCATCCGTCCCCAGAGTTCAGGGATGCCTGAGAATGGCAGTAGGGGCTGTGAGGACTGTGCTGGCCCTGCAATAAGGGCTCTAAGTCTGCTAGTGAGGCAGAACAGCCTCTGGAGCGTACCTGCATGGCGTCTGAGGGCTCAGAGCGGGCGGGGGACGGAGGTGCCATGCGCTAGGCCACGCCCCCCTCCTCAATGATTTTAAAACAATGTATGTGTTATTTAAAGCTAGAACATATAAGGATAACTAACCATTCTTTTCGCATCGGTGCGGCTACGGAAGCTGCTCGGATGGGTTTAGAGGGAAGTGAAATTAAGAGAATAGGTAGATGGCGTTCAGAGTCATATAAACTTTATATTCGTCCTTATTAACATAAATTTTGGTTTCAGGTACCCGGATTATGGTATGGATTGTGGGCCACTCATATATATTCTTGGCACAGAAAAGAGCAGCAGATAGGATTTACTCAGAGAATCTGGGCTTGGATGCATCTTTATTCTGCATTAATTGGCATGGACTTAGGGGTATGGTTTGGTGTGATTTAATTTTTGAATTAGTTAGGCTTTATGACAGCTCCCCTGCTTCTAATAATATCCTAATAGTCCACCTAGGAGGAAATGACATAGGGAAATTAAAAACATATGATTTAATTTCAAGCATGAAGGATACTTTTCGCTTTCTTCACATAAATTCTCCTAATACAGTACTAGTATTTTCTGAAATTGTCCCAAGGTTACGTTGGTTACAATCGGTCACTTTCAAGCCACTTGAAAAGGTCCGTAAGAGAATCAATAAAGCTTTGGAAAAAATTTTAGTTCTGGAATTCGGATTTTCTTTTCGCCATTTTGAGCAGGAAGGAGGTATTACAGGTATTTATAGGCATGATGGAGTGCACCTATCAGACGTTGGTTTAGATATTTTCAATTGTGACCTTCAAACATGCATTGAGACAGCCGCGGGTTGGGTTGGTGTGGACAGGAGGTCTGGTGGTGTCACCCCTCCTGTCGTTTGGGATTTGTAAGGAAATGTTAAATTAAAGTTTGAGCCAGCTTGAGTCTCAGTGGCTGAGCTGAGAGTGGTTTAATTTATCAGTATTTGGTTGATGAATTTAATTGATGAAATAAGTTTTATTTATTTAAAATATTTATTTACGTGTTTATTAAAACCAATAAACCAGTCCGTCGCCAAAATTTAATCCAATAAAAATAAAAAATAAAAATAAAAAATATATATGGTGTGGTGTTTTTTATTTCTCATATGCATGTTTGTTGGTTATTTTTTGCATGTTGCCTACGGTCCCATGTAAAATATCACCTTCATCCAAAAAACAAAAAACAAAATCATATCATCAATATTCAAATAAAAACAATGCAAAATAGCAGCCAGCAATAATTGATTACCTTGGATCGAGTAAAGTAGCGATGCAGTAAAGTGGAATTTGCTCAATGTCAGAGAACCGTTTCTGCAAAGCACCAAGCAATGTGTTCTTCATCGTTTTAACACCGTGGTCCTCATCCACTTCTTTAGATAATAATCGCTGTAGCACAGTCACTGCAGGAATTACATCTGAGGCAAAAGAATCTGAACAACTCACATGCCGAGTCAACTCTTCAAACGGAGCCAAGATGTTGATCATCTTCTCCATGAGATTCCACTGATTTGCAGTAATCGTTGCAGACAGCTCATGTTCTGACACATATACTCCAATGGCCCGTTTTTGCTCTATCAGAGACTGCAGCAGGTAAAAAGTGCTGTTCCAGCGAGTCTGAACATCTTGTTGAAGTCTTTTAATGGGTTGACCAAGCTGGATCTGAATATCTTGCAGCCGAGAATATGCCAGGTTTGAATGTTTAAAGTGCCCAATAGGGATGAGCCGAACACCCCCCGGTTCGGTTCGTACCAGAACCTGCGAACGGACCGAAAGTTCGCACGAACGTTAGAACCCCATTGACGTCTATGGGACTCGAACGTTCAAAATCAAAAGTGCTCATTTTAAAGGCTAATTTGCATGGTATTGTCCTAAAAAGGGTTTGGGGACCCGGGTCCTACCCCAGGGGACATGTATCAATGCAAAAAAAACTTTTAAAAACGTCCGTTTTTTCGGGAGCAGTGATTTTAATGATGCTTAAAGTAAAAAAAAAAAGTGAAATATTCCTTTAAATATCGTACCTGGGGGGTGTCTATAGTATGCCTGTAAAGTGACGCATGTTTCCCGTGTTTAGAACAGTCCCTGCACCAAATGTCATTTTCAAAGGAAAAAATCTCATTTAAAACTGCTTGCGGGTTTAATGTAATGTCGGGTCATGGCAATATGGATGAAAATCAGTGAGACAAACGGCATGGGTACCCCCCAGTCCATTACCAGGCCCTTTGGGTCTTGTATGGATATTAAGGGGAACCCCGCACCCAAATTAAATAAGGAAAGGTGTGGGGCCACCAGGCCCTATATACTCTGAACAGCAGTATACAGGCGGTGCAAACAAGACAGGGACTGTAGGTTTGTTGTTAAGTAGAATCTCTTTGTAATTTTGAACGGGTACATTTTTAACGTGTTTAGCTCCAGCCAAAAAAATCTTTTTTAAGCTTTTTGGAAAACATAGGGAAGGGTTATCACCCCTGTGACATTTGTTTTGCTGTCTTTCCTCCTCTTCAGAAGATTTCACCTCACTTTTTGTCCCAATGAAAAATGTTTTTTGAAAATTTGGGTTTTTTTGTGGAACAAGGATTGGAAAGCATCAGTGGAAAGGAGAAATTTTTTTCCCATATTAACTCTTACAGGAGAGAATTTCCCTTCCTAGGGGTAGATTTCATCTCACTTCCTGTTGTCTCCTTCCGTTTGCAAGTAGGAGTCGTTTGTAAGTTAGATGTTTGAAAGTAGGGTCCTGCCCTATATACTCAGCAGAAATTTGGGCCTTAGGTGTTGCTGTGGCCACAACACTGTAAGCCCTCACAGGGCCCTGCTGTGAAATATTAGATCAAGAATTGTAATTACATGCCCCTGTTGAACAGGAGCTGAAAAATTAGGCCTTAGGCACTGGTGCCACAACACTGCAACCCCTCACAGACACTCTAGTTGGAACGCAGGAACGAGCCCTGCTGCAAAGTATTGCATCAAAAATTGTAATTACACGCCCCTGTTAAACAGGGGCTGAAAAATTGTGCCTTAGGCACTGGTGGTGGCGCCCAGAACCAAAAATGTTCTTACAAGCTATCAGCGTGATGATTGAGGAGGAAGAGGATAATTACTCAGGGATAGTCACTCAGCATCAGCATAGGCAGTCTTTGAAGGGATCTGAGATTTCAAAAAAAAATATTCGGTTACATCAGCATCAGGTGCTTGGTAGCTGGTGGTGATCCAAGACTGATTCATTTTTATGAAGGTCAGTCGATCGACCGAGTCGGTGGACAGACGCACCCTGTGATCGGTTACCACGCCTCCAGCAGCACTGAATGTGCGTTCCAAAAGAACGCTGGATGCAGGACAGGCCAGTAGCTCAATTGCATACTGTGCAAGCTCTGGCCAGTGATCCATCCTCAAGACCCAGTAACCCAGAGGATTTTCGGTGGGAAAGGTGTCCAAGTCTGATCTTGCCCCTAGGTATTCCTGCACCATGTAAAACAGACGCTGGCGATGGTTGCTGGAACCGATCATACCTTGGGGCTGCGGACCAAAAAATTGTCTGAACGCATCGGTCAGACGGCCACCTTCTCCACCGCTCCTTCTTTGACTGACCGAAGCCTCAGCAACACGTTGTCCAGAAACAGGAGTTTGTAACCTCCCAGTCTCTGGGAACGCATTGCACAGACCTTTCTGCAAGGCCTCCCGAAGATGTTTCATCCTCTGCTCCCTCTGCGATGGCAAGATAAGGTCCGCAACCTTACCCTTGTAACGTGGATCAAGGAGGGTTGCCAGCCAGTATTGGTCCTTCTCCTTGATACCACGAATACGAGGATCCTTACGCAGGCTTTGCAGGATCAGGGAGGCCATGCAGCGTAGGTTTGCTGAGGCATTCGGTCCGGAGTCCTCTGGGTCACTAAGGACGACAACGTCCGCAGCCACCTCCTCCCAGCCACGTACAAGTCCATGTGTTTCTTGGGACTGATCCCTTAAAGACTGCTGCTGATGCTGACACAATCTTCCTCCTCCTCGTCCTCTTCCTGTGTGATCGGCGGGCACGCAGGAACACTGTCTGGATAAAGGGGGCCTTGAGAGCTAAGGAAGTCCTCCTCTTCCTGCCTCTGTTCTGCCTCAAGTGCCCTGTCCATTATTCCACGCAGCGTGTGCTCCAACAGGTGGACAAGGGGGACAGTGTCACTGATGCATGCACTGTCACTGCTCACCATCCTCGTGGCCTCCTCGAATGGTGACAGGACAGTGCATGCATCCCTGATCATGGCCCACTGGCGTGGGGAAAAAAAACCAAGCTCCCCTGACCCTGTCCTGGTGCCATAGTCGCACAGATACTCATTGATGGCCCTCTGCTGCGTGTGCAGCCGCTGCAGCATGGCCAACGTTGAGTTCCACCTGGTGGGCATGTCACAGATTAGGCGGTTCTTGGGCAGGTTAAACTCCTTTTGGAGGTCCGTCAGCCGAGCACTGGCATTATATGACCGGCGGAAATGCACACAGACTTTCCTGGCCTGCCTCAGGACATCCTGTAAGCCCGGGTACCTGCCCAAGAACCGCTGCACCACCAAGTTAAGGACGTGAGCCAAACAGGGCACATGGGTCATTTGTCCCTGTCGGAGGGCAGAGAGGAGGTTGGTGCCATTGTCGCAAACCACCATTCCTGCCTTAAGTTGGCGTGGCGTCAACCACCTCTGAACCTGCCCCTGCAGAGCTGACAGAACCTCTGCCCCAGTGTGGCTCCTGTCCCCCAAGCACACCAGCTCAAGCACCGCATGGCATCTTTTGGCCTGCGTACTTGCGTAGCCCCTTGAACGACTACGGAGCACCGCTGGTTCCGAGGAAGAGGCCATGGAGGAAGAAGAAGAGGAGGGGGTGGAGGAGAGAGGTGTGTCACAATCATTAGCATTTTGGAGGCATGGTGGCGGAACAACCTCCAACACTACTGCACCTTGTCCTGCATCCTTCCCAGCTGCCAGCAGAGTCACCCAATGCGCCGTGAAACTTAGGTAACGTCCCTGTCCATGCCTGCTGGACCATGAGTCAGGGGTAATATGCACCTTACCGCTGACCGCCCTGTCCAGCGAGGCATGGACATTGCCTTCCACATGCCGGTAGAGAGCCGGAATCGCCTTCCGTGAGAAAAAGTGGCGTTTGGGTACCTGCCACTGAGGAACCGCACATTCCACAAACTCACGGAAGGGGGCAGAGTCTACCAACTGAAAAGGCAGCAGTTGAAGTGCTAGCAATTTTGCCAAGCTAGCATTCAACCGCTGGGCATGTGGATGGCTGGGAGCAAACTTCTTTCGGCGGTGCAGCAGCTGGGGCAGGGAAATTTGCCTGGTACAATCTGACGTCGGTGTACCAAAAGCAGATTGCCCACAAGTACTTGGCTGTGACACACCTAATTCTACACCTTCATTCCTCTCAGTGCAGGTCTCAGAGAGGACTGGAGGTCTAGTGGGGTTGGAAATCTCAGCTGATGAGGAGCAAGGAGAGGTCCTCTTTGTTCTTTGGTGTGGGTCTTTTAGATACGCTTGCCAACGAACTGCATGGCAGGTCAACATATGTCTGGTCAAGCATGTGGTACGCAAGCGGGAGATGTTTTGGCTACGTGAGATACGCTTGAGACATATGTTGCAAATAGCAGCGGTGCGATCTGATGCACTCGTCTCAAAAAAGGCCCACACCAAAGAACTTTTTGAATAACGCGCAGAGACTGCAGCGCCCTGCACATGTGGAGCTTTGGGGTGTGATGCAGTCAATGTGCTGCCCTTAGGCTGGCCCCTGGAGGGCATCCTGCCTCGTTGGTGATGTGCCGCCTCCTCCTCCTCTCTCCTATCAGGCACCCACGTTGAGTCAGTGACCTCATCATCCCCTCCCTCCTCATCACTGGAGCAAACCTGGCAGTATGCTGCAGCAGGGGGAGCATGACTGCCAGATTGCTGTCCTTCTTGGGCACCCCCTCTGTCCGTGCTCATGTTACTGCCTTCATTGAGCTCAGTATCATCATCAGAGCCTTCCAAACGCTGGGCATCCTCCTGGAGCATGTACCCAACACTGTGGTCGAACAGTTCGAAGGACTCCTCAGGAGGACATGGTGGAGCTAGGGAAGGAGTCACTGATGACATTGAGCCGAGGGAAGAGGCCGCTGCTTTGCCAGACAAAGCACCGTGGGCATGGGTGAGAGAGGATGAGGAGGATGAGGACGGCTTGGTCATCCACTCCACCAAGTCTTCCGCATGTTGCGGCTCAACACGGCCAGCTGCCGAAAAAAAGGCCAAGCGTGTCCCATGGCCACGTGCTGATGAGGATGCACCGTCTCCACGACCAGCACTAGACACAGAGCCTGCTTGACCTCTCTTATTGGCTTGTGACTGTCTGCCTCTCCTTCTTGGCCTTCCAGACATACTAATGGCCTGTAGCTGCACTAAGCTGGGATATATATATATATATATATGTACTGATACTGCAGCTAGCAAAATCAACTGCCTGCCTGTAGTATGAGAACACCACCAACCTTCTACAGGTAGCTTTAGCTGAACACTGTGAGGTGGACGCACCCCACTAACTTGTAGGTTTAGCTGAACACTGTGAGCAGGACGCACTGCACTAAATGTAAATAGTCTAGCTGCCTGACTGCGGTACTAATAGGATCAAAAGAACAGCAGTAATTTTCGTCAGGTAGCTTTATATACTGTAACAAGACAAGCCTGCCTGTCAGTAGGAAGATAACAGGAACGGATCTAGCTGAACACTGTGAGCAGGATGCACTGCACTAAATGTAAATAGTCTAGCTGCCTGACCGTGGTACTAATAGGATCAAAAGAACACCAGTAATTTTCTTCAGGTAGCTTTATATACTGTAACAAGACAAGCCTGCCTGTCAGTAGGAAGATAACAGGAACGGATCTAGCTGAACACTGTGAGCAGGACGCACTGTACTAAATGTAAATAGTCTAGCTGCCTGACCGTGGTACTAATAGGATCAAAAGAACACCAGTAATTTTCTTCAGGTAGCTTTATATACTGTAACAAGACAAGCCTGCCTGTCAGTAGGAAGATAACAGGAACGGATCTAGCTGAACACTGTGAGCAGGACGCACTGTACTAAATGTAAATAGTCTAGCTGCCTGACCGTGGTACTAATAGGATCAAAAGAACACCAGTAATTTTCTTTAGGTAGCTGTAAATACTGTAACAAGACAAGCCTGCCTGTCAGTAGGAAGATAACAGGAACGGATCTAGCTGAACACTGTGAGCAGGACGCACTGCACTAAATGTAAATAGTCTAGAAGATAACAGGAACGGATCTAGCTAAACTGAATACAGTGTATATATATATATATATATATATATATATATAGTGTATATATATATATATATATATATATATATATATATATATATATATATATGTGCAACACCTGGGATGCATATATATACACAATACACTTTAAGTGCAGCTAACTGACTGACTGCCCTGCCTAATCTAGCTAACTCAAATGAAATGACACTGTCTCTCTCTCTCTCTAAGCACACCGGAACACACTGCACAGGGCCGCCGTGCAGGCGGCCTTATATAGTGTGGGGCGTGTACTAAATCCCCTGAGCCATAATTGGCCAAAGCCTCCTTGGCTTTGGCCAATTATGGCTCTCTGTTCAGGTGGCGCTGTGATTGGCCAAGCATGCGGGTCATAGTGCATGCTTGGCCAATCATCAGCAAGCAATGCACTGCGATGCCGCAGTGAATTATGGGCCGTGACGCGCCACGCGAATTTGGTGCGAACGGCCCATATCGTTCGCAATTCGGCGAACGACCGAACAGCCGATGTTCGAGTCGAACATGGGTTCGACTCGAACACGAAGCTCATCCCTAGGGCCCAACTATTTCGCGCCCAACTCCCACAGCCTCCATAATGCTGCGCTGTAATAAAAGCCCCTCTGAGACAGTCAGCTGCAGTGTATGTGCCACACATGAATGACTCTGAAGACCAGCATCTTGTACACTTTTTATCATATTTCTGCCATTATCACGGACTACCACATGGACAGAACTTTTGGAAATCGCCCAAGTGTCAAGCATTTCTTCTAGTATGCTTCTTATAGCTTGGCCTGTGTGAGAGCCTTGAAATTTCTTTGCGTGCAGCATGACTTGGTGCAGAGTGAAGTTGGCATCAATCCACTGTGCAGTTAAGCTAATTACAGACACGGGACTCACACTACTGCTCCAAATGTTTGTGGTGAAACTGATAGCCTTTATGTCCTCCTGTAGCATGTTGGTAATGTGTTTTTTCACTGTGTTGTGTAATTGTGGCAACATGACATCTGTGACATGACGGCGGTTGGGAATTTCGTACTTTGGCTCCAAAAGATTCATAAGTCGAAGAAAACCCACATTGTCAACTATTGATAGTGGCTGATCATCAAGAACGATGAATTGGGTAACTACTTCAGAAATTTTTTAGCCCTTGGATTAACCTATGAAAAATTTTTCACGTCTGGCAAGGTTTTGCTGCAGTGTCAGCTGCTGAGTGCAAGAGCTAGTGACAGCTGTAAATTTGCCATGCTCAGTCTTGTGTTTCATTTTGAGGTGTTTTATGAGATTACTGGTATTATAAGAACTAACTTTTGAACCTCCTCTGGATATTTTGGCAGAACAGAGTTTGCAGTCTGCAATGCGTTTGTTGGTTTCATCAATTTTAAAAAAAACTTCCAGACAGCTGACATTTTGCTGGTGGCAGTGGCATCCGTTTGCATTGCACTTAAAGCCAGAAATAAGTAAGTCTCTCCACCTGAAGGGGGAAGAAAATGGGGAAAAAATTTTAAACCCAAATGTTTTGTTTTCTGATTTTTTTCACACATGATGACACCTACTATTTTTTAGAATAATGAAGCTGCTCTCACCGGTGCTTGTTGTTTGTTCCTGCTGCATCCAACATCTTGGTATGGCCAAGTAAACCAGCGGGGATGATGACATAAATCTGTCGGGTACAACGGTCGGTATCTCTACAATACAAAAAGCAGAGGATGGTCTCAGAAAGGCACATGCAGGAAAATGTTAGGCAAGAGACAATGATGATTTATGTAACAGCAGCAGTCATCTGCCGCCATGATGGACATGTTAGGCAACAGAGACAATGTGGGACACTAAGTTATGTAACACACACAAACACAAGCCGGCCACCCTGCTGGACAGTGGACATTATGTTAGGCAAGAGAGAGAGAGACAATGTGGGACAAACTAAGTGTAACACAGGCCGGCCGCCATGTTAGGCAAGAGAGAAACAATAGGAAAAGGAAGGGGAAAGAAATCGCGCTCTGTGTTCTATTTAAAAAGTGAAAAAAATGAAAAAAACGTGAAGTGAGTCCTGCAGCTGAAACACAATAACCCCAATACTAGGGCACACAAACTAAACAATATATAAAACAGTGTAGTGCTGGACTGATAAGTATACGCAAATAATGGTGTATGCGAGAGAGCCAAGACCCATATATGTGTAAGTAAATATAAAAGAAACCATATACCACTTACTCTGGAACAATTCAGTGTCTATATGCGTGTATTGTGACACTAAAAAATGAATCAAGTGCGCCTATATATATCTATAAACGAAAATTGATATAAAAATACAAAAATAGTGAACTTAAATAAGTTATGTGAACCAAATGTGACAGCAAAAATTGAAATTACATCGACATGTAATAAGGAACTCTGTTCACTTATATATTATTAGTTGATCCTTAATGCTTAGTGATCACAATGAAAGTGAAAAACTAAAATAAAAGTCCCAATAAATTATGAGCAAAAGTCCCAAAACGTGATGACACTCCAACACAAATTCCGGTTCAATATTCCACCGCAGCTGTTGCCCACCACCAAAGGATTAAAGTTGGAGGCTTACCGGACAGCCTGCGACCACCCTTATTCAGGGGGGTCAAAACAGGCTCTGTAGGGATGTATGAATCCAGATGGTGTCCTCGCCCGTGATTTTCAGATGTTCTCCAGGTGTTCCTATGGCAAGCCAAGGGGGGCTTCCAAACAGGGTGAAGCAAGGATTTGTCCACCGGATGCAATAGGGATTGAACCAAAAATGCCCCAAAAAGGAAAAGAGAGAACTCCGATAGTGTAGGACAATCTGACTAATTTATTAAAAAGCATAAAAACAAATATTCCTCTAAAAACAAAACTTCTGACAGGGAGAAATGAAACAAAAAACTCCGCCGCCGTTTAAAATCCAATTGCGCATGCGCGATGCATGCTCGCGTTGTGACCCTACGGCCGTTTCGTCACAACTGACGTCATCAGACCCCTGATGTGAAAAAAATTGCTACCAAATCGCTAAAAATCGCATATACATAAAATCGCAAATATATGAAAAAATCGCAAATATTTAAAAACTGTGTTCCTCCAGTTATACAAATCCACTGGAAGTGGTGCGATATCTCCAAAGTAAACTAAGCAACAATTGTGTATAGATATACTAAAAATGCGTTTGCAAATAGTAATCAATCCAAATTAGTGCCAATAAATAAACAAATTAGATACATTCCCTGTGATAAGTGTTGAATCCTCCGTAATAAAAAATAAACAAATGATATGCTTATAAAGGTGCAATACATATACAATTGATGAGTATATAAATAGATAAATAGTGCCAATAGAATCTGATTAAATATAGATGATTAAATTCATGAGATAGGATAAGTAACAGGCGACAGCTCAATCCCCAGCAATCTGGGACATCTGGACTCCTGCAGCACTTATCTGTTCACCCTCTGAGCTATTTCTTCCACAGCCACAATGAATGGTAATTTTCTCAGTATCAAGTGGTTTTATGTAAAATAAACAAAGAGAGAAAACATTGCGCAATATTGTTACAATAAAAGTTCACAGGCAAAACAGCACAGTGATAAACTCATGTGTGCCTGACTTGTTTTAGGCATGCAGATAAGCAGATAGGCAGATCACAGCTGGCTTGTAAGGACAAGGCTTGCTGCGCAAGCTGCTGCTGCTTGATACAATGAATTCAGCAGACTGTGTCCTAAGCTCCTAACTACCTAACTTAGGTATAACACAGGCCGGCCGCCATGTTAGGCAAGAGAGAGACAATGTGGGACAAAACTAACTTAAGTATAACACAGGCCGGCTGCCGTGTTAGGCAAATGATGATGTAAGCTAGTAGTACTGTACAGCAATCACCGGCCGCGGGACACATAAGAAGAAAGCAAGCAACAGTTAGAAATAGAGAAGAGCAGTCACCGGCCGCCATGAGGGGACATGGTGTAAGGAGGACTCTCGCCATGTGGGGCAGCCATGTAGCAGGCGCAGCAGCAGCAAAACACGTCTGTCATAAGGGAAACAGCACTCACCGCCGTGTGGAGAGGCCGCAACCTTATCCGGTTCCCGAGCTCCGCCCAAGCTGACGTCACTTCCGGTATCGGTGAATTTTCACGAGTACCGATACCCCCGAAAATGCCAAGTATCAGTATTGGTGCATCGCTAATATATAGTGTTAGAATCTTCATACTAATTTTCTAGTAAAAAAAGGTGTCAGGAAAAGACCCGGAGGTCAAGTGGTTAATTGGCGTTCACTACTTCTATCCACACCTGCTCTTTTTTCGTTACTTTTTTTGTATGTACCCCCACAAGAGAGTGCGATAAGCAAACGTGAGCATGTAAAAAATGTATTGGATCATACCTAAAAGATACGAGAGGTAAGTAAATAAAAAAAACCTGAAAAGTGAGTATGTGTTAGAGTGTATCTAAGTAAGTCTGAGGACACAGCTCAGATTGTTAATTACTGAGACGCATACCCTCCCTTAATTGACCAACCATTTGGCCCAGTCAATAGCCATAAGATAACTCAATTCGTTGTAAATAATGTGATAAGTAAATAATAAATACACTACTATTAATAAAGTGCAGAATTAGTCCACACCGATAACATAAAAGTATTATTAATGTAAGCGCACCACTGTTAATAAAGTGCAGGTATAGTCCACAACTATGACATAAAAATATTGTGTGATCAATATAAAAATATAAAAATCCAAGTCCCTCTTGAAAAGTAAAAAATATATAAAAAGAAAAACAAAAATGTGATCCCAGAATGTCCAATATTGCATATATCAGGTGACTTCAGTGCACAGCACGTAGTGTGACTTTTGGTGCTCCCCCCACTGGATCCCCACTCACCAGACGTAGTTACACCTGCAGGGGTAGTAGGCATAGAGTGGGTGACTATGGATGGACCTCCTCCTCGGTAAACTGTGCTATATCATCTGTTCCTCTGTGCTTATCCACCTGTTCGTTCAAACTCCGGAGTGTGCTCCAATCAGGGCTTCAAAGATCGTTCCACAGTAGCAAGTGGTAAGGTCCTCACAGGAAAAAAACAAGGGGCTCCCATAGTGCAGTATTTAAAAATGAAATGACCGCCTTTGAGAACGTTCAGGGACGAAATGCATAAGGCGGAGCCACGCTCTTACGTCACACTCGGAAGCATAGAGCCTGGAATGCAGATGGTACGCAGATGGTACGCACGTCGCGGACCGGCTCTTTGTTTTTTTGGTTTTTTTTGTTTTTTGTTTTTTTGGTTTTTTTTGTTTGTTTTTTTTAGACTGTGTTTCACTGTATTATCCAGGCTGCTCTACACCGGCTATGCGCTATCCCACTACTGATCAGCACGGGGGTTTTGACCTGCTTTGTTTCCGACCTGGGCCGGTTCACCTCTCCTTAGTGCAACCTGGTGGCTCTGGGCTCCCCTGGGGTCACCATATTGATACCGAACTTAGCGTGGACACCCGATCGACATAGCACAGGGTAGACCAGAACTCCTGGACTCAAGCAATCCGACAGTCTCAGCCTCCCAAGCAGCTGGGATTACAGACGCACGCCACCGCACCCGGCGACTGGCTCTTTGTTTGCTTAATTCATTGCGTTTTCTTGCTCTTGCCTACCAGCTATGGGAAGCTTTTGTTTTTATCTATATTTTTAATAAATTTCATTTTTAGATACTGCACTATGGGAGCCCCTTGTTTTTTCCTGTGAGGACCTACCATTTGCTACTGTGGAACGATCTGGGAAGCCCTGATTGGAGCACACTTCGGAATTTGAACGAACAGGTGGATAAGCCCGATGGAGGAACAGATGATATAGTACAGTTTACCAAGGAGGAGGTTCATCCATAGTCACCCATTCTATGCCTACTCCCCTTGCAGGGGTAACTACGTCTGGTGAGTGGGGATTCAGTGGGGGGAGCACCAAAAGTCACACTACGTGCTGTGCACTGAAGTCACCTGATATATGCAATATTGGACATTCTGGGATCACATTTTTGTTTTTCTTTTTATATATTTTTTACTTTTCAAGAGGGACTTGGATTTTTATATTTTTATATTGATCACACAATATTTTTATGTCATAGTTGTGGACTATATCTGCACTTTATTAACAGTGGTGCGCTTACATTAATAATACTTTTATGTTATCGGTGTGGACTAATTCTGCACTTTATTAATAGTAGTGTATTTATTATTTACTTATCACATTATTTACAACGAATTGAGTTATCTTATGGCTATTGACTGGGCCAAATGGTTGGTAAATTAAGGGAGGGTATGCGTCTCAGTAATTAACAATCTGAGCTGTGTCCTCAGACTTACTTAGATACACTCTAACACATACTCACTTTTCAGGTTTTCTTTATTTACTTACCTCTCATATCTTTTAGCTATGATCTGATACACTTTTTAGACGCTCACTTTTGCTTATCACACTCTCTTGTGGGGGTACGTACACTTTTACTCTGGCTTATAAGGGAGTTTTAGCCCAATATTCTGCATTAGTTTTAACTCCTTAATAACCATTTAGTGTTTCATAGGGTAGCGCCAATTACCCAATTTTTTATATGACACCAATTCGCCTTTGCCTGCTTCCCTTCCCTTGATCATTTCACACTTTTTTCATTCACATGCTCTCATTACCTATGTAATGGTGTTTCCACTACTGCCATCTGTGCATCCTGTCATTAAACTGTTTTGAGGCACTTTGCTGCAAACATGTCTGTTAGGGTGACTGACCAAAAAAATTTTTTTTTTTTAATTCAAAATTGTAATATGAGCTTAATAGGGAGGTGGGCCTTTAAGAGATCTGTGCATCTTTTTTTTTTTTTTTTTTTTTTTTAAATATAAATTTTATTCAACTGCCACAGAGGGAGAAGTCCCAATGAGATAAACATTTAGATAAATGCAGTACATATTTCACACAGCACAAACAATATAATAACGTTTAGAAAGTTGTGATACACTGCATATTCAGATACATAGGTGAAGGTTAAACACCAACTGATTCAAATTATTTTCTATATTTCACTTGTATCCCGTAACCTATGGATCTCCTCCCTACCTTTTCACATTTTCCATATACAGAAAAAAGAAGGGAATATAAAAGAGATATATAGAACAGACATAAGAGAAGAGATGTAGATGGATTAGTAGAATAAGGGGGAGGAGGGGAGGGCAGGGGGGGGGGGGGGCAGACAGAGCGAGGTTTGGCCGTAGACAGCACACTGTATTCTGTAATGCTAACATAGTAACTTAAGTACCCAGGAGAGAGACACCCTCCTCCGAGTAAATAAATACATTCCAGATGGCCCAAGTATCAGTATATTTCTCACGTTTATTTTGTGCTGAGAGGATGAGGTCCTCCATTTTATTTAGCTCTTCCACCTTGTGCAACCAGTCTGCAATGGTTGGTGAGTGTCGTTGCTTCCAATGGCTTGGTACGCACGCCTTAGCGGCATTCAATAAATGGCGTGATAGGGATTTTTTTATATCTTCTAATCGGGATCGTTGACAGATGTAAAAGAAAGAATGCTGCATCGTCTGGGACTCTATACTCAGTAAATTTCTGAATGATGCGACGTACCTCACTCCAAAAATTCTGTAGCTTAGGGCAGGACCAAAAAATGTGAAGCAAAGTACCTTCCCCCTCACCACATCATCAGCACCGGTCTGAGGTTGCGGGGAAGCATCTGTGAAGTATGGAGGGAGTGAGGTACCACCTTGTCTAAATTTTGTAGTTTGTCTCTTGAATTTTGGTGCATAGTGACGATTTGAGGGCATGGTTGATGATTTTTTGTCTTTGTGTCTCCGAAAAGTCGCGATTAAGATCTCTTTCCCAGCTAGCCAAACAGGGTAGATGTGGTTGTGTTGGAGGTGTGTTGATCAATGTGTACATGTTGGAGAGGGTCTTCGTTATTGGTTCACTACCTGTACATAATTCTTCAAAAGTCGTCAGTTGTCTGGAAAAGTCTTGAGGATTAGGGATCAAGTGAAGGTAATGGTGTAATTGCACTGCTTTCCAAAAAGGAAGTTGGTACCTACCCATCTCGTCTGTTAGTTCTATAATCGTCGGCCAACGTCCATCTAGCACAAATTTAGCAGCATGGTCAAAGCCCAATTGTCTCAGGGACTCAAACTCAGTAGATTGAATGCCTGGTTCAAAATTAGGGTTTCCCAGAATCGGGTATAAAGGGGAGTTACTTAAGGTGAGAGCGGATTGAAAGACCACTTTACTGCTGTTTCTTAATGTGGTACCCAGTAAGGGATGTGTTTTCAAGTTTAAGGGAAGGCTGCCAAAACACCAGAGAGCGCCCTTCAAAGGTATGTCAGTCTGAGCTTGTTCTACCCGTACCCATAGCTTAGTCATCGCGTTGCGTCTCCAGTCTAAAATGCGACCCAGGTGAGTAGCTAAAAAGTATTGTCTGTCTGAGATCTGGAATCGCCAAACCTCCAAATTTTTTAGGGAGTGTGAGCCATGTCCTGCAGATGCGGGGGTTTTTGTTAGCCCAAATGAATCTCGTAAATAAAGCGTGTACTTGTTTGAAAAATGAATGTGGTATGTGAACAGGGAGAGCTTGGAGCAGATATAAGAATTTGAGCAAGATGCACATTTTTATGAGGTTACATCTGCCAAACCAGGAGTGCAATCCCCTACTCCAATTGTCTAGAAGAGCACGAGCTTTAGCTAAAATGGGAGGAAAGTTCAGTTCGTACGTGCGTCTAATATCAATTGGAATGCTTGTACCCAGGTAGTTTAACGCTACTGACGTCCATCTAAAACGAAAGCTAGCCTGCATAGTCTGCATGGTAGGGGGAGCTATTGCTATGCCCATGGCAGCCGATTTGGTGAAGTTGATTTTTAGATTTGAGAGGGCACCATACGTATCAAATTCTTTCAGAAGATTTGGTAGGGAGATCTTAGGATTGGTTAGTGAAAAAAGCAGGTCATCCGCATATGCTGAAATTTCACATTGCGTGTCACCTATGGGGAGCCCTTGGATGTTTGGATTATGTCTTATTTTACATAGAAATGGTTCCAGGGAAAGTGCAAAAAGAAGTGGAGAGAGGGGGCATCCCTGTCTAGTTCCGTTTGTGATGGGGAAAGGGGGTGAAAGTACCCCGTTCGCCTTCACTTGTGCTGTGGGGTTGGAATAAATCTTGCTTATCCAATTGATCATCTTATCACCTAATCCAATGTGGCGAAGTACAGTGAACATGAAATTCCAGTTGACCCTATCAAACGCTTTTTCAGCGTCTGTGCTCAGAAATACGCATGGAAATTTCCTGGCGTTCGCCACCTGGAGCAGATTTAACACTTTAATAGTGTTGTCACGAGCTTCTCTGGAAGGTATAAAGCCCACTTGATCCAAGTGAATTAAGGACTGTAGATGTTGGGACAAATGGGTTGCTAAGATTTTAGAAAATAATTTTAAGTCTATATTCAACAAAGAGATGGGTCTATAGCTCCCACATGAAGTTGGGTCTTTACCTTCTTTTGGTATCAGTGATATATGGGCCAATAGAGTGTCTCTGGGAAAAGTTGCCTCTGCTCCCACCGTATTGAAGAATGCTACCATACGAGGACCTAAGAGGGGCAGAAATGTTTTGTAATATTGGGTGGTGTACCCATCGGGGCCCGGGGCTTTTCCTGGCTTCATGGCGCCAACGGCGTTCTGAAGTTCTTCTAAGGTAATTGGTGAATCTAGTTCCTCTCTTATTTCCGTGGTAAGAGTGGGAATTTGAGAGGACTGTATATAGTTATTAATAGCCGTTTGGGAGGGTGGAGTGTGTGACAGATTATATAATTTGGCATAGAAATCTCTAAATGAATTTGAAATCTGTTTCGGAAGTGTAATCCTCTGGGAATCTGGGCCCACAATATTTGGTATATATGCTGCTTGTCTTTGTTCCCGAACCGCTCTGGCCAAAATCTTCCCACACTTATCGCCGAACTCGTAACTCGTTTGTTTACAGCGTTGTAATGCTGCTTTGGCTTTATAGTGTAACAAGTCCGCGATTTGCTTGCGTAATTTTCCTAATTCTGACGTCTGGGAAGGGGCATGCTTATGGCGTGCTTCCACCAAGGATAGGGTGTTAAGGAGTTTTGTTAGCTGTTCATTTCGTTCTCTTTTTATGCGCGCTCCGTGTCTGATCAGCAGTCCTCTAAGGACTGCCTTGTGTGCTTCCCACAAAACTCCAGGGTCACAATCTTGGTGATCGTTTTCCTGAAAGTAAAGGGACAGTGTTTGTGTCGCATCTGCTAGCACTTCAGGACTCTGGAGAAGGCTTTCGTTTAACCGCCAAAACCTTGTTATGGCCGTGGATAGCCCGGTAAGGGTGTACGTGAGAGTAATAGGGGCATGGTCTGACCATGTGATGAGCCCTATGGATGAGTCCACAACCGAATGCAGTTGGTCGTGGGGTATCAAAAAATAGTCTATTCTAGTGTAAAGTTTGTGTGTTTGCGAGTAGAAGGTATAGTCACGCTCCCCTGAATGTTGAAGTCGCCACACGTCTACTAATTGCGCTTTATGGAGGGAGTTGGCTATACGCTTTCTATGTGATGGCAGTATCGAGGAATGTCCTGAAGACGTATCCGAGGAGGGGATGAGAGGGACGTTAAAATCTCCTCCCATGATCAGCTGGTCATCCTTGAATTCCCTTAATTTGTCAAGGATGTTGGAGATAAAATTACCTTGTTGTTCATTAGGGGCATAAATTGACGCAAATGTAAGTGTAGTGTCCCCCACTAGTCCTTTAAGGAACACGAACCTTCCTTCCGGGTCTTTAAGCACAGCCTGACATTGCCAAGGGACTTTGCACGAGATTAGAATAGATACTCCTTTGGTTTTGGCCGTAGGGTTCGTAGAGTGATATGCTATTGGGAAGGATCTATTTTTAAGGAATGGAAGTTTGTCGTGTTTGAAATGCGTTTCCTGGACAAATGCAATATCTGCCCGGGAGTTCCGGAGGTCAGATAAGAGCATCCTTTGCTTTTCTGGTATGTTTAGGCCCTTCGCGTTAATTGACACTACTTTTATGGAGTCCATCGCTCTGGCTGCCTTAAAAAAAAAAGGGGGGGGGAGGGGTAGAAGAAGGGGGGAGTAGAGAAGGTTAGAGAAGAAAGATCCACCCAGAGGGGGAGAGAGAAAATCTCACCCTGTCTGTGTGGATGAAGAGACAAAGCAGGTCACTACTCAAAAGACCTGTAATCACTAAATCAGCGAGTGATAACTTGTATACACACGTTCCACCCTACAAAAGCAGGGAGATGTGTGCGGCCTAATTTGGGGGTGAGTCAGAACATGACTGGCAGAGAAGAATCCCTGTCCTCCCACCCAGGCAGAAAAAAAAATTTGGTAAACATTAAAGAAGCAAATGACTGAAATTTTCATGCACAACATTATGAAGAGGAATGCATTATTGAAACCAAAACTCTTACAACAAGACTGTTCTGAAGCATAAAGGCTAAAGACCAACATCTATATTTCCCCCACCTATCTGGAATCCCCTGTATACTAACCCCCCCACACTGCCTAGATTAAGATGCCTCCAGTACCTTTACAAGTCCACCGTGGAATGTTCCTTCCATCTCCTCTGGTATAAGGCTGTAGGGAGGCTCCACAAATTGTTTACGGCTTCCCTCTACTCCCTATTGGAGACTCTCGGCTCCAAGTCTAAAAGTTATCCGGGGGCCACTGTCTCCCCACCCATCCACCCCCAGCAGGGATCCCCCTCCACAAATATTATCCCACCCTGGAGATCCGCTAGGTCAGATCTTCCCCCCTGTGTCGACCCTCCCCCCAGACACTGAGCATCCCGAATTGGAGCACCACGTCCGGAGGAGGTCAAAATTCCCGAGCCGGCACAGAAGGGAGATAGAAATCCAGACCCGGGCATATCTCCGGTCACATCATATGAGCCGCGCCATTTAAGCCTGCACACTTGTAATATGTCGCTTAGAGCATTTCCTAAGAAGTCAAGGTATCACTGAAGATAGCGTCCCAGGAGATACAAAAGTCAGTTCCTATATCAGATAGAGACCGTTCTTTCAGAGCATGTAGATAGTATGTCTCTCTCTTAGATCTCCGTGGGGTCTCAATTGAAACAACTCCTCCCTTATATGCACTACACTCTGTTTCTGTGTTCCTTTCGTTTACATGCAAGGGTATATACAGTGGGATTAATGCTGACCATTGTATCAGGTACATTCACATGATCCCCTCAAGAAGTTGAGAATGGGTCAAGCTGACAATGTAGGGAGGGTTTGGCATGTCTCCACAGCATCCTGTAGGTTATTTGCATTTGTGATGGGGAAACATTTCAAAACTTACCGACCGGATCGGATGGAAGGTTCAGGACCCCACCATCTAGGGTGGGGAGGAGGTGTGGAGCCAAAACCCTTCAAGGTGTTTAAATGGATGACCCTCTGCTGGATAGCGTTCATATGGGTCCCCGCACTGTGTTGGCCACTAGTAAGTTTCAGATGTGTACCAGTAATCCCCTAGGGATATTTTGCTGGCTCTCATGCAGGACACCGTTGCAGCACCCGACAGATCCAACCAGGAGACAGTCAGAGGTGGAGTAGGTCAAGTAGGGTGGCTGTACGGGAAGGTCATCCAAGTCTCTGTGACAGTGAGGCAGGGGGATGGACTGCATAGTTGTGTCAGTTAATGGGAGAGCAGCCCTAGGGGTTAACATGGTGGGTATATGCATGGACTGAAAGTACTCACGCCTCCCTGTTGTCTTCAGGAGATGGTGCGCGAGATCGTCGCCTATTCCTCGGGGGTCTAGAAGGCAGACCACCGCTCATTGTAGTGTTGTTTCTGCGGCCCTGGAATCTTGGTAGCAAGCCCAACCAGTCCGGGACCTCGACCGGTTCCACTGACAGGAAGGCAAATAGCGCAGGCAGCGAATCTGGAGTGCGGAGCAAGAAGGAACGTTGGTCTTTCCGGAAAGTGACCAATAAGGGAAATCCCCAACGGTAGGTGGCGTTGTGTCTTCTTGCCAGGTCCAGGAGAGGCTTCAGAAGTGCTCGGCATTGGAGGGTTGCTCTGGAGATGTCAGGCAGGATTGTAAGCGCTGCTCCATCCAGTTCAAGATCCTGTGAGTCCCAAGCCTTCCGTGCAATAATTTCTTTATGGGCATAGTGATGAAGTCAGCATATAACGTTCCGAGGTCTGGACGGGTCTTCCGATCTGGGGCCCAGTGCCCTGTGTATGCGATCGAACTCCATACGTCCCTGGATTTGGTCACCTGCTACCCTCCGGAAAATATCTGCCACAGTGTCCGCCAAATCTGCAGGGCCCGTAGCCTCCGGGAGGCCACGAAAACGCAGATTATTTCTGCGGCTCCTGTCCTCCATTTCCTCCAAATGTAGTTGTAAGCTTATTGAAGTCTCGGCCTGAGCCCTGTGCTGTGACTCCAACACCGCTACTCTATGGTCAATCTCTGACATAGAGGTCTCTCCTGCAGTCAGCCTGTCAGACAGAGTGCACCTCTTGTTTGACCGCTCGTATCTCTTTACGGTGCGCTGCTTCCACCCGGCCTATCAGAGTCTCAATGTCGGCCTTCGTAGGTAAGGCCTGAAGAATGGCCCTCAGCTCCTCATCCACGCCAAACAATAAAGGAGGCTGTGGTGACATCCGTGAGTAAGACGGCAAGGATGACGGCACGTTGGAAAAGAACTCCGAACTTTGAGACCTCTCAGGTGAGGGCGGTGGGATGATCTGTGTAGCGCTCGATGAACGAGAAGTATGTGCTGACGCCATCTTAAGTTCCGGGGAGCCCGATTGTAGTTGTTGGAAGATTCTTAATTCTCCCTGTGCCGCGGTCGGAGAAGACACTTTGTTGGTTTTTTTAATCTTCTTTGCTGTACGCTTCTTAGAGGAGAGCATAATGCTGTCAAAGGAGCAAATCCACCCGGGTGAGATAGGAGGAGGCCGGGAGCTTCACTAAAACGTGTCTACTCCGCCATGTCCAGGCCACGCCCCCTGCATCTTTTTTTAAAGGGTAAGTTCACCTTTTACAGAAAAATCTGTAAGATGAACTTACACAGGACCCCCTACTCAACCCCCCCCCATTTGGTCAGCGCACCCCAATTAAAATGCTCTGAATTGTACTTCCTGATGGGGGAACTTTTTAGAGATTAAGCCGAGGGATTTTCTAAGCCCCGGTCTGGTAGGGCGACGATAGCAGGGCTCAGAATGGGAGATCGCCGTGCTGCAGATCAGCGTGACATGGGGCGTGTGAGATTTTTATTTCTGCAAAGGTGAATTTACACTTTAAACTGAACCTTAGCAAGGGACATACGTTTTTCAATGGGGGGCCCGGTGGTGGTGGAGAGAGAAGCCCCACTACTGGAGCAGGAACTAGCAGTGAGGGAGGAGAAACGAGCATTGGCGAGCCCCAGTTACCTCACAAGCCCCTCATCGGAAAAAAGGGAGAAATGGACCCTGGTGTCAAGGGGGGGGAGCGGGGGATGCAGAGATGGTAATCAGGGAAATCAGGGATCTTTTGAGGGCCCTTCCTACAAAGACCGATATCCAGCAACTAATTAGTGCAGTGGAGCAGGCCTGCCAGCAAGCGCTAGAGGACCTAAAAGAAGACACACGGGCACTGGGGCATAGGGTGGAAAGTTTGGAAGAGAGTCATGAGGCAATGGTACAGGTAGTGGCGGAGGTCCAAGACTCGATTAAAGATCATGAGGATGCCCTAAACCTATATAAGGACCAATTGGATGACTATGAGAACAGAGATAGAAGGCAGAACATCTGTATAAAAGGGTTACCAGAAACAATTCAAACACCCGATTTAGCCTCAGTAGTCCAAAAAGTATTTGGTCAGATTATGGGGGCCTCTACACCTGAATGTATTGAGATAGATTGGGTACATTGAGTCCTCACATACTCTACTCAAAATAGGGAAAAACGCAGGGATGTTATATGTAGAGTACATAAATACGCAATAAAGGAAACCATTATGAAAATGGCCCGCAGTAGTCCTGAAATCTCCCTTGATGGTATGAATCTATCACTATACCCAGCTCTAACACGCAGGACTTTGTACCAACGCCGAGCAGTTCGGCCCCTGTTGGAAGCTCTGCGTTCAAAGGAGGTTAATTGTTATTTATCGTTGGGGGTTTCCATTTAGCTTGACGGCCTCCAGGAATGGCAGAACAACAACTTTACGTACCAAAGATGATCTGCAGTTTTTTTGTGGAAACATTGACCTCCCATTAATAGAGACTGGAGGACACATAAAGTAGGGATCCCCCTACAGCGTCCTGAACAGTGGCAACAAGTTTCCCCTAGGGGCCAATGTAGAAATCGTCAGGGGAGGCATAGACCCGCATAAAAGATTAGATAATATAATCAGGGGTATACTGAATGAGGGGGAAGCTTCCCTAAAGCTCCTAAGAATGTTTTTCCGTTTTCTTTTTTTTTTCCCTCCCTCCCTTACCAGAGCTAATCACATTTATATATGGTTAGAGGGTGCTTTGGGTTTTGGGGGGGGGGGGGGGCAAGGGACTAAAACTTAAGTGAACAGATATAAGGGGTGATATGAGTTGCAGTCCCTGGTATATGTTATATATGTTATAGGTGCTATATATGTAAATATGTGCATGTGGAGGAAATTACTTGCTGTTGTGGGGGGAAATATTCATCTATCCCATTATTATAAGATACAGTATGGAAGGTTGTTACAGGGAACTTCTCAATTTTAAAAAGGGTTTCTGGATGTTATAGTCAGAAGATTCAGATATTGGGAGAATATAAAAGAATAGCGCTTGGGGAGGAGGGAACCAGAGTGGGGTATCCAGAGTTATTCTGATTTTCTAGGTCAGTCCCTATAGAATGGGATTGGTTGAACTGGTATCGGTGAGGGGGTGGAGAGTACAGGGTACAGGGTGTGTACGCGGACCCCTCTACCAGTTAGCTGGGATGCTCCAAAAGGGGAGATATATTTGGAGTGTCTTGGGGGGAGGGGGTTAGGGGGTGTTACAGAGTTTTTTTGTTTGTTTTATTTTTTTTCCCCTCTTTTTTTTCGCCTGGCAAATGGCAAAGAGTACAATATGTGGTTGGTATTTTTGAGAGATGGCTACATCATTAAAAATTGTATCATATAACGTGAGGGGACTGTGTTCACAGCATAAAAGGGGCCAACTCTGGCATGAATTGCAATATCATGCGGCGGACATAGCCTTTCTACAAGAAACGCACTTCAGGGAGAGGTCTATATCTAATATGCCTGGATACCATGCAACTCACCTATTGCTAGGGCAAGGGGGGGTTACAATAGCGTTCAAGAAAACTTGCCCATGGGTATTGACGTCTGTACAAGCAGACAGAGAAGGTCGCTTCCTATTTGTTAAAGGTACAATTCAAAGCCAGCGATATACATTTGCTGCAATTTATGCTCCAAATACAGGGACAGTTAATTTTCTTGCCAAAATGTTGAAGATGCTGGAGAAATTTAGGGAAGGGTGTTTGATCTTGGGTGGAGATTTCAATATTGTGCTGGACCCAGGTCTCGACCCAACATCAGGAAAAACATCCCTATCCTTTAGAGCTCTAAAGCATTTAAAACAACTTTTACGCACCCAACATCTGGTTGATAGCTGGCGGGAAATGCACAATGGAGTAAAGGATTATAGTTATTACTCTAAAACACATAAAATGTACTTGCGTATCGATATATTTATGGTGGATCAATTCTATTTAGAAAAGATCCGAAATTGTACCATTGAGTCCATAAATATTTCAGATCATGCCCCAATAACGTTAACACTCTCTCCGATCCAAGCAGGTTACATAGAACAAACCTGGCGATTGAACAAATCAATATTAGATAACAAAAGGATAGCCAAGGAATTGTTAGTCAAAATAAGGGATTATTTTGAGAGGAATACACCAGGTGAGGTGTCAGACCAGTCAGTGTGGGAGGCCCATAAATCGGTCATAAGAGGAGAACTAATAGCCTAAGGATCCCACATTAAGAAAGAAAGAAAGAAGAAAGTGACAGAGTTATTAGAGAAAATTAATGCACTGGAGATCAAACATTAAAAAATTCTAGACCCCTTAGATATCCAACAATTAGGGAACCTTCGAGCAGAACTCGCACAATGTCTAGATTGAAAAATGAATAATAAATACAGATACTTTGCTCATAGGTTCTATGAGCAAGGGAACAAATGCAGGCGATTGCTGGCTAAACAACTTAAAAAGCAACAAGAATCTAGACATGTCCATAACATATTATTACGAAACAAAAAGGTAGTGGAAACCCAGGCCATAGCGACAGAATTTCATAGATTCTATGAAACCTTATATAATATCCAGACACCTGAGACCTTACAATTAGAAGATAGGGGAGGCATAGACCCGCATAAAAGATTAGATAATATAATCAGGGGTATACTGAATGAGGAAGAAGCTTCCCCAAAGCTCCTAAGAATGTTTTTCCGTTTTCTTTTTTTTTTTCCCTCCCTCCCTTACCAGAGCTAATCACATTTATATATGGTTAGAGGGTGCTTTGGGTTTGGGGGGGGGGGGGGGGGGCAAGGGACTAAAACTTAAGTGAACAGTTGTCTCAGATGTACAGATTGATACTCGGTGCCCAAAAGAGTACAGTCCCATACTTTATTAGGGAATGGGAATGAGAATTAAATAAGAAACTGTCAGATGAACAAATTAAAAAAATGATTAGTTAGTTAAATCAACTTATTCAACATCCATAAGTTCGTACGTTTAGGAAATGGCCTATAAATTCTTGACAAGGTGGTATAGGACACCAGTAAGATTAACTAAGATGTACCCAGTGGCAGATGCCCAGTGTTGGAGAGGGTGTGAGCAAAGGGGTACATTTTTCCATCTGTGGTGGGTATGCCCCAAGATCAAAGCATTTTGGGTAGCAATTGCACCATGGATTGAAAAACTGACCCCTAGACCTATGGAGTTTACACCTCTGGGCTTCCTATTACACGGAACAACCGGCTCCATTAAAGCTTATAGGAAGAGCATTACACCACACCTATTGAATGCAGCTAAATTATTAATCCCCAGATTTTGGAAACAGATTGCCAGACCAACACTAGAGGACTGGAAAAAGGAGGTTAACCGGACAATGGAAGCCGAGAGGTGGATTCAAGTAGTGAGGGACCAAAAGGGGGAATTTGAGAAGATATGGGCAGGCTGGATACAGTGTGCACATGAGATGGACTAGGAGAAGAGATAGGGAATGGGAAGGCAAGGGGGGTAGTGGATCCATAAGGTTCCTAGTATAGCGGTTTATGGTTTTAGCTATAGAGGAATAAAGAGTTGAATTATGAACTTTGACCAGGATAGATCTATGTTGGGCTTTTTTTTTTCCCCCCTCCTTCTCTACCTTCGGCCCCCCTGCCAATTTGTTTAGTGTGGAGTGAGTTGCCTGCCCCTAATGAGGAGAGAGAGGGAGTTAAGTCATGTGGAGGTAGTGAGGGGGGGTGATGGGAAGGTGGGTGGAGGGTTTGCAACTCAAAGTGGGGGGAGTAGTGGGTCATGAAGTTTGTTCATATGTAATAAGGTTGCTATTTTCACATGGTATAATTTTTATTTAAATTATGGCCATTAGCGGCCTCTTATATTATATGAGGTTTTATAAACACATGGAAGTAGGAGAGGGGATCATCCCTCTTTTCTTTTTCTCTTTTTTTTTTTTGAGTGTCACTTAGAGTTGAGGAATTAGGCCATGAAGGCCAATATACACAATTATGGATAATCAGTATTTAATCACATGGCACAATTTTTATTTATTTATTTATTTTTTTGACACAGAAGGGTACAGTAGGAGAATACATGACTTAAAGTAGAAGGAATGGAATGGGAAGGGACATGGCAGGGAGGGGAGGAGGAAATTAACAACAACTTTTTCTTTTTTGAGGGAGGGAGAAGGGATAGTATAACTGATAAACTTTTGACAAGAGAGCTTCGTAATTAGTTTTTTCTTGTAATGTTTATTTCTGTGTATTTTTATGTAAACCATGAAATACAAGAATGTATAATATTGAATTGTGAAGATGAAGTTTATAATAAAAAATAAAAGTTTTGATTATATAAAAAAAAAAACAGCGGGGATGATGACATCCATCTGTCGGGTACAACGGTCGCTATCTCTATGATACAAAAAGCAGAGGATGGTCTCAGAAAGGCACATGCAGGAAAATGTTAGGCAAGAGACAATGATGATTTATGTAACAGCAGCAGTCATGATGGACATGTTAGGCAACAGAGACAATGTGGGACACTAAGTTATGTAACACACACAAACACAGGTCGGCCGCCATGCTGGACAGTGGACATTATGTTAGGCGAGAGAGACAATGTGGGACAAACTAAGTGTAACACAGGCCGGCCGCCATGTTAGGCAAGAGAGAGACAATGTGGGACAAACTAAGTGTAACACAGGCCGGCTGCCATGTTCGGCAAGAGAGAGACAATGTGGGACAAAACTAACTTAAAGCGGAGTTCCACACAAAAATGGAACTTCCGCTTTTCGGAACCCTCCCCCCTCCGGTGTCACATTTGGCACCTTTCAGGGGGGAGGGGGTGCAGATACCTGTCTAAGACAGGTATTTGCACCCACTTCCGGCATAGACTCCCATGGGAGTCTATGCCTCTTCCTGTCCCTCCGTGCTGTCTCCTGGGAAACACACAGGTCCCAGGAGATAGCGGGGACCAGTTACGACGCGCAGCGTGACTCGCGCATGCGCAGTAGGGAACCGGGAAGTGAAGCCGCAACGCTTCACTTCCTGATTCCCTCACCTAGGATGGCGGCGGCAGCTGCTGAGAGTCAGGCGATTCATCGGCGTCGGCTGCCGACATCGCTGGACCCTGGGACAGGTAAGTGGCCATGTATTAAAAGTCAGCAGCTGCCTTTTTTGTAGCTGCTAGCTTTTAATATTTTTTTTTTGGGTGGACTCCCTCTTTAAGTATACCACAGGCCGGCCACCATGTTAGGCAAGAGAGAGACAATGTGGGACAAACTAACTTAAGTATAACCCAGGCCGGCTGCCATGTTAGGTAAGAGAGAGAGAGACAATGTAGAACAAAACTAACTTAAGTATAACACAGACCGTCCGCCATGTTAGGCAAGAGAGAGAGAGAGACAATGTGGGACACAAAACTAACTTAAGTATAACACAGTCAAAGAAGGGGGGATCGTGAAATTGGGACTTTAAATGAAGCCATGGCGGGGTAAAGCCATGTGCCTCCATCGCTGTCAATTGTGATAAAAAACAAACAACGATGCAGCAAGAGGCAGCAAGGTGTATACAAGGAGGGTGGGACTTTATATGAAGCTCATGATGACAAAATGAACAGTATGGTGGAAGATAAAAATTGTTTAATAATGCATGAAAACATATTTGACATACATAGAATTGCACATAAACAGAAATGCACCCATGACAAGGCGCCAAATTCTAAACCGGCAAGGACTGGTAATAACATGTCTACAATCATAAATTTTAAAGGTAAAATTAAGGGGTACACCAATATTCATAAAAGGTATATATGTTAGAAAGATAATAACTGCACAGTGAATAGTTCTTGGAATCCCTATCAAGGTAAAAATAAAAATGTCAACACATATCATAATGGATGTGTAAATTGTTCATGATATCTAGTAGCTTGACGCGTTTCCAGGCTTTAAACCGCTCTTCAGGAGCAGACATGTGAATTATCTGCAATAGAGGAATAATTAGCGTAAGTGTGCTATGTCGTAGTAGGAGGAATATTGGTAAAAATACCCCCAGGAAACCCATATAGGACAAGCAAACTTACGGATATGTATGCACTGGACAGCATGAAGTCAAGGCCAGCAAGCCAGCCGAAAGTATCAGTAACGGGAGCCGAGAGGGTGCGTCCAAGGGCGGCACCCGCCACAGGCAATGGTCCCGGCAGATCAGGGCTCCCCGGGCTCACCTGGTGTAAAAGTAATTGAAATGTAATAGGTGAGTGGACTAAAACAATGTTGGGGCAATGTGAGGAAAGAAAATAAAATATTGTCTAAATATCATGAGTATAAAGGTGAGGGTGGACTGGTGGGAAAAGTAATGAGTGATAGAGTGAAAAGATGGATGGTGGTCAAGCGGGAGTGAAGGTGAAAGACCATGGTGAAGGATTATCACCAAGACACCTGATATAAGAGAGGAGAAATGGAATGATAAGTAAAGCTGTGAGGTGTACCTGTGTGAGAGGGAAGGAGGGGACCAGTCCAACCATGGTGGTGAAGCCAATCAAACAGAGAGCCCAAAGAATCACATAGACATAGCACGCTTATTCTAATTATTCCTCTATTGCAGATAATATCCATGTCTGCTCCTGAAGAGCGGTTTAAAGCCGCGAAACACGTCGGGCTACTAGATATCATGAACAATTTACGCATCCATTATGATATGTGTTGACATTTTTATTTTTACCTTGATAGGGATTCCAAGAACTATTGACTGTGCAGTTATTATCTTTCTAACATATATACCTTTTATGAATATTGGTGGACCCCTTAATTTTACCATTAATATATATGATTGTAGACATGTTATTACCAGTCCTTGCCGGTTTAGAATTTGGCGCCTGGTCATGGGTGCATTTCTGTTTATGTGCAATTCTATGTATGTCAAACATGTTTTCATGCATTATTAAACAATTTTTATCTTCCACCATACTGTTTATTTTGTTATCATGAGCTTCATATAAAGTCCCACCCTCCTTGTATACACCTTGCTACCTCTTGCTGCATTGTTGTTTGTTTTAAGTATAACACAGGCCGTCCGCCATGTTAGGCAAGTGAGAGAGAGACAGTGTGGGACACAAATCTAACTTAAGTATAACACAGGCCGGCCGCCATGTTAGGCAAGTGAGAGAGAGACAATGTGGGACAAAACTAACTTAAGTATAACACAGGCCATCCGCCATGTTAGGCAAATGATGATGTAAGCTAGTAGTACTGTACAGCAATCACCGGCCGCGGGACACATAAGAAGAAAGCAAGCAACAGTTAGAAATAGAGAAGAGCACTCACCAGCCGCCATGAGGGGACATGGTGTAAGGAGGACGCTCGCCATGTGGGGCAGCCATGTAGCAGGCGCAGACACATGTCTGTCATGAGGGAAACAGCACTCACCGCCGTGTGGAGAGACCGCAACCTTATCCGGTTCCCGAGCTCCGCCCAAGCTGACGTCACTTCCGGTATCGGTTTCTGGTATCTGTGAATTTTCACGAGTATCGATACCCCCGAAAATGCCAAGTATCGGCACCGATACCGGTATCGGTGCATCCCTAATATATAATGTTAGAATCTTCATACTAATTTTCTAGTAAAAAAAGGTGTCAGAAAAAGACCTGGAGGTCAAGTGGTTAACTGGCGTTCACTACTTCTATCCACACCTGCTCTTTTTTCGGTAATCATATGCCACTAGCTCTACTTACACCCACTATCCTTCCTCACTACCTCCATCCACACCTACTTTCCTTCCCTCTATGATGATATCACACCAATTCCCCTTTGCCTGCTTTCCTTCCCTTGATCATTTCACACTTTTTTCATTCACATGCTCTCATTACCTATGTGATGGTGTTTCCACTACTGCCATCTGTGCATGCTGTCATTAAACGGTTTTGAGTCACTTTGCTGCAAACATGTCTGTTAGGGTGACTGACCAAACAAATTTTTTTTAATTCAAAATTGTAATATGAGCTTAATAGGGAGGTGGGCCTATAAGAGATCTGTGCACCTCTTTTTAAAGGGTAAGTTCACCTTTTACAGAAAAATCTGTAAGATGAACTTACACAGGACCCCTTCCTCAACCCCCCCCCCCCCCAATTGGTCGGCGCCCCCCAATTAGAATGCTCTGAATTGTACTTCCTGATGGGGGAAGTTTTAGAGATTAAGCCGAGGGGATTTCTAAGCCCCGGTATGGTGGGGCGATGATAGCAGGGCTCAGAATGGGAGATCGCCGTGCTGCAGATCAGCGGGTCATGGGGCGTGTGAGATTTTTTTCTCTGCAAAGGTGAATTTACACTTTAAACTGAACCTTAGCAAGGGACATACGTTCCTCATTTTTTATGCTACCAAAGTTAGTGTGTGCTGTAAATTGCCTCCAGCATTGCTCCTGTTTCTTCTTACTGGAGGCTGACATTTTGCTGAAGGCCAGAGCCCCAGCAGTAAATCGTAAACCAGAACTAAACCCATCGATTACATTTCTGGAATTGTTAACTGTCACATTTTTGCTTGTGTCCTCAACCAATTGTCAAACCATCAAATGGCTGGTGTCATAAATGATAACATGGCAGTTCAAACAGAAACCATTTCCTTGGCTGTAAAGGCTAGGAGGATTTAATGCTGCTTTCCCTAAACATCTTTCAGGACAGCACCTGAGAGAGTGGCTCCTCCCACTTGCCAACAGGAAACACATCTTCCAGCGAGCTTTTAAAAGGAGGCTCCTTCCCACATGTTGCCAGTTTTTGTTTCCTCCAACAGCGAACAATTAGTGGGGAGTCAGGAACTCTTAGGTGCTGTCCTGAGAGTCCAGGCTTCCTGCTCCACCAGTTTTTGTTTTACCCCAGAGAGCTTGTTTCTCCCATTCCACGGAGCGCTGCTGGGTGGGCTCCTTCTCCCTCTTTAAAGTGCTCGGGGAGAGCCGGTACTGCTGCGGGCGCCACTCCTGGGCAGCAGTTAGGTGGAGGTGGACATCATTTTTTAATTTTCCTTGCAACCGCCTGCCTCTCTAAAAACGCCGTTGCCATCTTGGGAATGGCAGTCAGTGACTGCATCTGCTGGAAGTGGGGTATCCGGAAGGTGGCGGCGTAATTTCTGCTGGAAGGCGCAGGGGGAGAAGGGAGGAACAGGGCTGGTACATAATTTGCCGGTTCCACTCCAGAACTGGCGTCCAAGCCACACACGTACACCCACAGTGCACCGTGATGGACTCATAGTTACATAGTAAGGTTGAATAGAGACACCAATCCATCCGATTCAACCTGAGTGAGTGTGGGTGCGTGTCTATCATTGTCCCTATCCCTGTACATCGTATCTCATTAAGATGCTCATCTATTATATATTTTTTTTTTATTCAAGGTACCCATATAACGTCGTCAATTTTACGCAGCGCTCCACACATACATCGCACACTCACATCGGTCCCTACCCTCAAGGAGCCCACAATCCAAGGCCCCCAACTCACATTCATATACTAGGGCCAATTTTGGACAGAAGCCAATTAACCTACCAGCATGTCTTTGGAGTGTGGGAGGAAACCAGAGTACCCGGAGGAAACCCACGCAGGCACAGGGAGAACATGCAAACTCCAGGCAGGTAGTGTCGTGGTCGGGATTCGAACCAGCGACCCTTTTTACTGCTAGACGAGAGTGCTACCCACTACACCACTGTGCCACCCACACCCAAAGACATGCTGGTTGACATGCTGGACTCGATGGCGGCGAGTGGCACAGGCACCAGCAAGGCCCAGGTAAGGGGCAGATGTGATACTGTCCTATTTTTGCTATAGGATCTCTCTCTCTCTCCTCCTCCGGTGGCAGGGGCCTATCTGGGCACATGAGGCAACTGTTGTTTCTCACTGTGCACCTGTGGTGAGCCTTTATGAATGGTCAGGTTGTCTCAATGGGATGCTTTTTTTCTTGTGTCCCTTTTTTGTGTCACGGCAGGCCAAGAGCTCTGATCCGGTGGCTAAAAGGAAGTGTCCTTCATGCAATGCAAAGCTACCTGAAGGCTGGAAGAAGACCTTATGTCAAAATGTATTGACTCTCTAGTTAAAGAGGAAGCTTCTTCCGCATGCAGCAATTTGATTGCATCAGTTAAAAAAGAACTAGATGCCACCATTCAGTCGTTTCGCTCTTCACTAGCAAATCCATCCCTAAGTCAGCCAGCTACCTCACAATCCTCTCAGGGCTCACTATTAGTCCTGGCGGTGGAGGCTGAAGCAGGTTCTCTTACCCAAGAGGGACATTCCCCCTCTCATTCTAAGGAAGAATTGGAGGAGGAAGGATTGGAGAACACACCTTCTAAATACAAGCTGTCTTTAGAACAGGTAGATGGCCTGTAAAAAGCAATTTATACTACTCCTGGGCCTAGAAGAGGAGAGAAAAGAATTCTCTGCATGACAGGATTTACGCAGGTCTCGGTGAGCCTAAAAATCTTTTTTTCCTGTGCACTAAGTAATTTTGGAGGCTATTAAATAGGAATGGGCAGAACCAGAAAGAAAACCTTTTTTCCCCCTAAAGGCCCTTAAAAGGCGTTTTCCGTTTGACGAAGACCCAAAATTCAATGCAGCCTTTTCCCAGGTTTAAGATCAACTGACCTGGCATTTGAGGATATGGGTGTGTTAAGAGGTCCCATGGATAAAAGGATGAATCAACAACTTAAAAGGGCTTGGCAATCCATCGTGGGCAATTTCAAACCAGCCATGGCGACTATTGCGTTATTTAGCTCAAAGCCCATATTATAGCAGACTCGCCAAAGCAAGAAATTCTGGATTCTTTCTCGACTTTGTCAGCTGCTGTATCCTTTATTTCAGAAGCTTCAGCAGAGTCTATTAGAATTACAGCAAGGGGGACCTTAGCAACTTATTCAGAGCTGGTTACAGCACTAGGGAATATATCTATAACAGGATGGAGATACAATCAAATGAAAAGTTTTTTCAAAAAAATTAAACCCCTTCTGAGACCATTAAATACAATAACTAGGTTTGAGAGCCGGTGTGTACACCTGGGGGAAGGCAGACATATGTTGTCCCAGATGTACAGCCTGATACTTAGTACCCAAAAGAAAACAATCCCATACTTTGTCAGGGAATGGGAAAGAGAACTAAATAAAGTACTATCAGACGAACAAATTAAAAAAATGATTCAATCAACTTATTCAACATCCATAAGCTCGTATTCTCAGGAAATGGCCTATAAATTTTTGACAAGGTGGTATAGGACACCAGCAAGATTAAATAGGATATATCCAACAGCAGATGCCCGATGCTGGAGAGGGTGCGAGCAAAGGGGTACATTTCTTCATCTGTGGTGGGAATGCCCCAGGATTAAGGAATTCTGGGATGCAGTTGCACCATGGATCAAGAGGTTAGCCCCTAGATCTATAGAGTGTACACCTTTGGACTTCTTATTTTATGGAACAACTGGCACAATCAAGGCCTATAGGAGGAGCATTACACCACATTTATTAAATGCAGCCAAAGTATTAATTCCAAGATTCTGGAAGCAGATTACCTGCCCAACATTAGAGGATTGGAAAAGGGAGGTCAACCGGACAATGGAAGCGGAAAGATGGATTCATGTAGTTAAAGACAAAAAAGGGGAATTTGAGGACATATGGGCAGGCTGGATACAGTGTGTACAGGCAATAGATTAAGAGGGAAATATGAAACGAGAAGGTGCAGGGAGCCAGGGCCATATAAATACCTTGGATTAGTTGCATAGGGGTTTAGCCAGGGAGGAAAAGGAAGGAATTGGGTTTTTTTTTTTTTATTTACTTTTGTTTAGACTGCTGTCTCCCCCCCCCCCTCCCTGTCCCTTTTACCCGTATAATGAGATACCTGATTTGGTGAAAAGGGGGAGGGAGGTGGCAAGGTGAATTTTCTTGTTTTTTTTTTTTTTTTCCTATTGTTGTTTAATGTGCTGGTTTGTAAGCGCATGGTGTAGGGATAGATGTTATATTTAATATGGCCGTTAGTGGCCTCTAATGCCGCGTACACACGGTCCTACTTTTCGTCTACAAAAGTCCAACAGACGCTGATGGACTAAAGCTGGCTGGTAATCCGATCGTGTGTGGGCTTCTCCGAACTTTCAACTGACTTTTTTAGCCTCAAATCCGACGTACTTTAGATTTGAAACATGCTTCAAAACTTTTACTTCGTACCTACGACGGACCCCGAAGTCCGCTCGTCTGTATGCTAGTCGGACGGACAAAAATACGACGCATGCTCATAAGCAAAAACTAAACGGAAGCACTCGGTCTAGTAAAACTAGTGTTCGTATTGTAGGTAGCACATTCATCACGCTGCAAAATCTGTGATCGTTGAATGCAGCGCATTTTATTTCTTCATTACGAATGCTCTATAAAGAACGAAGGTGTTTTGCTGTTCATATTCAGAGTTCTCCCAAACTGATTTCTGGATTCTTTTTCTCTTTGATCTCATGAATGATATAGTATGCTTTTTAAAAACAATGTTTCCATACTAATATAATACTTTGTACCTTTTGTTTTTTTTTGTTTTTTTTTTTGTGTGGAATCATATTTTCTTGTAATTTTTATCCAGATATTTATTTTATGATTGGTGTTGAACTTTTTTATATGTTTATCTCTAGATTTTTAATTTTCATTTTTTGGTGTTTGTAAAGTTACCACAAATAACCCATTTGTATTTTTATTTTTTAGTTTTATTTGTTACTTTATTTTTTTATATTTTTTAGTTTTGTAAAGTTACCACAAATAACCCATTTGTATTTTTATTTTTTAGTTTTATTTGTTACTTTATTTTTTTATATTTTTTAGTTTTGTAAAGTTACCACAAATAACCCATTTGTATTTTTATTTTTTAGTTTTATTTGTTACTTTATTTTTTTATATTTTTTAGTTTTGTAAAGTTACCACAAATAACCCATTTGTATTTTTTTTTTTTTTTTTTTATTTGTTACTTTATTTTTTTATCTTTTTTAGGTTTGTAAAGTTACCACAAATAACCCATTTGTATTTTATTTATTTATTTTTTTTTTTTTTTTATTTTTTAGGTTTGTAAAGTTACTACAAAGAACCCATTATAATGTTTTTTTTTCTAGTGATTATTTGTTATTTTAAAGATAAAGTTAACCCAAAGCACCGTTTTTGGTTATGTATATTTTTGTTCTTTCCCAGACTTACCACTCGAACATTATTAACATTAGTAATGTATTTTTGTTGTGTTTTTGCAAACTCAATGAGATTGTTGTCCCTTGATAATTTAACATTGTGTGTAAAATCAATGATTTAAAAGAAAACACATAAAATCTTTTGCTAAACTCAAAAAAAGATCCATTTATTCATGGTCAAAATAAAAAAAAAGAGGAAGTCAACGCTGGAAAAAGTCTGTGTACCAGAAAATTGGGATCTTGAGGAGTCCATATAAGAGGGAGCACAATCTGGTCCAAGAATCCCAGAGATCAACAGCACCAGCAGATGATATAGATGTCCCCAGACTGTGGTACTACAACAGCCTGCGTCTTCTGTCAGACCAGACTGAACCCAGGTCATCACTTTCTTCTCTTCCCTGCAGCCTTCCCTCCACGCTGCCCTGCACCCTTCCCTGCAGCCTTCCCTGTAGCCTTCTTTGGAGGCTGTGGCTGTGGTGTTTCAGTTGTGGCAGGAGGAGGAGGAGGAGGAGGAGGAGGAGGAGGAGGAGGAGGAGGGGGGCTGCCTCATGTAGTTGGGTGTTTCGGGTTAGCGTGCCCTGCAGCCCCTTCTGTATAGTTTCCCCAAATAGGCGCTCGCAAATGAGACGCTGCTCCCAGTCCATTTGTAGAAGCCTGCTGGCTAAGTAGCAGCCATAGGCCTCTTCTGCTTCGGGGGGGCTCCTCAGAAAACGTGTGGCCTCTTGCATGAGGCGCAGGGATGCCTCTTGTGTGACGGCCCCCTTCCTGGCCCTTTTTTTGGGAAGGCGGAGGGGAGGCACTTGGGATTGGGTCATGCTCCTACTGGGCCCAGCCACCTCACTGGGAGCAGCCACCTCACTTGGCCCAGCCACCTCACTGGGACCAGCCACCTCCTGCCTGACACTGGGCCCAGCCTCCTCCAGGATGATGGGGAATCTGGCCTCCTCCAGGCTGTCCATGGGCCCGGTCTCCTCCTGCCTGCCACTTTCCCCACATTCCTCCTGGATGGACTCATCCTGTGTATAAAAAAAGGACATAGTTTTAGTATATTTTTTGGGGTTCATCAATGACACACAATTTATTTCTCATGACTAGCAAATTTAATGTGAATACATCTCTTTAAGAAAAGAGTCTAATCAGACACCCTAATTTTTTCTAGCAGGTGCCAAACATATTTAGCTACTCCTGTCAATTGATATGTCTACACAATTTTGAGTGCAAAAATCTGTGAGAAAATTCTAACATCCAGTTAACCTCATTAATATTAGTACAGTAAATATTGTTTAAACTAATTTACCTGACTCCAGATGGTCATATCTGGTTCATCCAGGATGGAAGACCCAGCTTGCTCCTCATCAGCCTCTGCTGGGGTGGAGGGAAGGGTGGAGGGAAGGGTGGAGGGAAGGGTTGAAAGTGATGCCCTGGCTTCAGTCTGGTCATCAAGAAAACGTAGCTGATTGTAGTACCACAGCCTGGGTACATAAACATCATCTGCTGATGCTCCTGATCTCATAGATTCCTGGATCTTCTTATGCTCCCTCTTATACATATTCCTCAAGCCCCCAATTTTCTTGAGCAATATCTCCATTGTTGCGTCCGGGATGGTCGCCTGGACAAAGGACAGAAGTCTCTCCAGCGTTGACTTCCTCACATGCTTAGCATAATACTGAGGGTGTTTTACCTCCCACAAATTCCTCATCTCTCGATATTTCGTGATGAAAGCAGTAAGGAACTCTGGATCCTTAAATAGGGGATTCATTATATCTGGAAAATATAAAGTCACAAGACAAAAAACACTTATTAGGTTTCTGCTAACCCCTCATCATCTTCTCCCTATGTAGGCCTCATCAATCTATCAAGCCATATAGGCCGCTTGCTCGAAAGTCATGACCATAAAACCCCCCCCCCCCAAAAAAAAAACAAATAAAAATGAAATTAAAATTACCTTCGTTTTGTAACGTCCTGGTCCACTATCACCTACGCACAGTACGTACGTACGACACGTGCACAAGGCCCCTCTTTATACACTACGCATGTGTGAAACTCCGCCTGCGTCGCCCGCCCCTGACGTTCGAAATTAACTCATGTTCTCCGCCCATTTTTTGTTACGGCGCGTAGTGGAGTTAAAGAATGGCGGAGTCACCTGAAATGTTGACGACCTCAGGTAGTGGAGACAGCCCGGAGGCTGGAACGTCAACGAAATCTATGAGGCCTAGATTTAAGGCCTCTAATATGAGTTTTAAAGAGATGGTGGAGATGGTGGCCATTCTTCACAAAGACGACTATGATGGCAATTATGGGCCGTACGTACGGCCAAATTTGCGCAAGGCCAAAATCATGGCGAAGGTCGTGGAGACTTTGCAGGCATCTTTTGGGGTCCAGCGCTCCAAAGATCAATTGCGAAAAAGATGGTCTGACCTGAAACTCAGGGAGCCGGATCAATACCGACGTATCCGGAAAGTTCTTAAAAAAAGTAAGTACTTGTCGTGTTTTTCTCTTGTGTTTATTACCTTGTATACTGCTCCATGTGCTTTTCCTTCCTATATGAATTTTTGTTCATCGTTTTAAACGATCTTTTAATAAACCTCGTTACATATCCATATATCTCGAGATATATATATATATATATATTTATATATTTATATATATATATTTTAAATATATATATATATATATATATATATATATATATATATATATATTTATATATATTTATATATATATATTTATATATATTTATATATATTTATATATATATATATATATATATATATATATATATATATATATATATATATTTATATATATATATTTATATTTATATATATATATATATATATATTTATATATATATATTTATATTTATATATATATATATATATATATATTTATATATATATATTTATATCTATATATCTATATCTATATCTATATCTATATCTATATCTATATCTATATCTATATCTATATATTTCTATATATCATATATAGATATATATATATATATATATATATAGATATATATAGATATAGATATATATATATAGAGAGAGCGAGATATATATAGATAGGTAGATAGATAGATAGATATAGAAATGTAAAACATTCTTTTTGAATATTTGAAGTTATCTTATTTTTTGGGATTGACATTTAGTTAGATATTTAGAGATTTTGTTCCAGATATAGAGAGAGATCAAAAGATTATTAACTATATTTTGAGATATTGATATCTATCTATCCAATATGTCTTTATAATGTTAAATATTGAGGTTAAAATAGGAACTCTACACAAACCACTTCACTACAAATGTAGGAAAATTACTATGTCCTAAAATATCTGTGTGCTAATTAGATTAATAATAATTTTGGGTTTCACATAGGGGAAAAATCACTCAGCCAAGAACAAGAAGACAGTCCACCCCAAGCAAAACCTGATTGGGCAATCAGCCCAAGTCCCATTGAGGATGTTGAGGAAGGAGAGGTGGGTGACATGGGCACCCCACCAGGTGAGTGTCTGACACACCAGCTTACGTTAATCTATGCATGGCTGCCTTTTGTTTAATTTAATTTGTCTACTCTATTTTAGGGGATCTGGTTGTGCTTCATTCAAGCAACAGTGCCACCCCCGAGGATGTGGAGGAATTAGGCTACATGGGCACCCCACCAGGTCAGTGTCTGAGACAACAGCTTTATTTATGGTAAGGTAAACTATGTATGTGTGCATATTTCTAAAGACATTTTTTGGTTTCATTCCACTTTAGGTACAACAACAACAAGTGACTATTTCACCTCTGAAAGTGCCCAACGGCTAATTGGTCAAATAATGGCCTGGAATAAAGACATTGATGAAATGCGTAATCGGCTGGATCGTATGCAGCAGGAAATGAAGGACATGATTGATGTTTTGGGTAGAATCTAAATGCCCTTTTTTAAAACCCCAAAACATCAATCATGTCCTTCATTTCCTGTTTTGCTGACCCCATTCTGGGCCTTCTCTTTCTTGTTTTGGCAGAACATAAATGGCTGTTTAACCTAATGTCAAAAAGGAGGGCTGTTTCTCGTATATAGCTCAAAAATCCACAAAAAAATAAAACTTGATTTTCTAAAAAACACAAATTAAAAAAAAAAGTGATTTTAAATAACCAAAAAAAAAACCAAAAAATTAATTTTAAAAAACCAAAAAAATCACAAAAATTTATTTGAAAAAAACCAAAAAATTAACAAAATGATTTTCAAAAAATAAAAAAAAATATAAATTGATTTTAAAAAACCCAAAAAATAAAAATAATTGATTTTAAAAAACCAAAAAAATAAAAATAATTGATTTTAAAAAACCAAAAAAATAAATAAATTGATTTTAAAAAACCAAAAAAATCAAAAAAAATTGATTAGAAAAAACCAAAAAAATTAAAAATTTGATTTTAAAAAACACAAAAAATAAAAACTAGATTAAAAAACCAAAAAAAAAATTAAAAAAACTTTATTAAAAAAAAAAAAAAAAAAACAAAAAAATTGCTTTTAAACAAAAAAAAAAAAAACTTTTCCCAAAAAAAAAAAAAGCCTGTTTGCGAAAATCAAAAAACAAAAAATATTTTTTTGTGGATTGTGTAGAAATATTTAAATATAATTATATTTTGCTACATTATTAAGATATCATTATATTTTTGTCTATGAACATTTTCTACTAAATGCAGAACTGAATGCATAACAACCATTAATAAAAACATCTCCTTATAGTATTTTAAAAAATGTGTGGTTTGTTATTTCAAGGCTCAGTATCAGTTTGGTTATAATTGTAAAAAAGTTGTTTACAGTGGCAATGGAGCTTATTTAGACATTTTTAAAATTCTAATACAGTTGGCACTACAACTGCTCGACCATAACCTAGGAGACAGCCCAAAAGAAAGGCAAGCAATAAATATAATGCCAGATTTCAGCAATATTTTTTTTTATTCTAAAAAATTATATATCCTGGCCCATTGCAATGGCCCCCCTACCCATAAAATAATTAACATATTGCTGTCTAACTTGACGGGAACTTTGGGGGGCCAAGCCAGTACGGACAGTATCCAGGCCTGTAAGGTTGGCTTCTATTTGTCCGGCCTCAGGCCCAACTGTGCCTATATAATTGGCAGAATGTTTGTTTAAAAAGTTGTGCAGAATGCAGCAGGTTAAAATGATAAAATTCAGTTTGTATTCCGCCAAATTAATGGCTGTTTGAAACAGGCGGAACCGGCTGGCCAGAATTCCAAACGCATTCTCAACCACTCTTCTAGCTCTGGCCAGCCGGTAATTAAAAACCCTCCTCTCTGGGGTGAGGGTTCTTTGGGGGAATGGCCTCATGAGGTGGTTGCTGAGAGCGAAGGCTTCATCCGCAATGAAGACAAAGGGGAGTCCTTCCACGTTATCCTCATCAGGTGGCAATCCCAGCCCACCACTCTGGAGACGCTGGCAGAACTCCGTCTGGGCAAATACTCCTCCATCCGACATCCGGCCATTCTTCCCCACGTCCACATATAAAAAATCATAGTGTGCCGACACCACCGCCATTAAAACAATACTGTGGAACCCCTTATAATTAAAATAATATGACCCCGAATGGGGTGGTGGCACAATGTGGACATGTTTCCCATCTATAGCCCCTCCACAATTGGGAAAGTCCCAACGGCTGGCAAAATGGGATGCCACAGTCTGCCATTCCTGTGGCGTTGAAGGAAACTGGGGAATCAAACAAGAAAACCAAAATCAATTAATTTGGAAGCTAACATTGCAAGAAAATTTGACAATTAAAAACATTATTCCCCAGCATCAGTATAACATTCAATAATTTAATTCCTCTGGAATAACTAATATGGAAAGGCACACTTATCAGATTGCTCACCCCCTCTGATGGAACATTGATTACATTTTAGGGGGTTGTGAAATCCCTAAAAAATATTTATTTTAGGACACGCAGGAATTTAGGGACTAAAAAGGCTACAAGACTGCAGTTGTGGCACTCTGCAGGTGCAGTTGCTAACCAGCTTACAGTAAATGAGGTAATGTTAAAAAGGCATTCATGTTGAAAGGAGTACACAATCACAGGCAAGGGCAATTAATGAAAACACTTTGAGGCTTGCATATGATTTGATGATGGAAATCAGCAGAGCTTCTGCTCATTTACTAAAGCACTGGAACAAATGCACTTGTAGAGTGCACATGCATTTTGCAAACTGAAACATATATTTGCCTTTAGACAAATCAAGACCACAGAACATTCAAGCAAATTTTAACGAGGGTGGGGGTGGGGGGGTTGTGAAATCTAGATAATTGCTCATTAGCAGCACACTATTTGGATTGAGTTTAGGTGGGGGGGGGGGGGGTTGTGAAATCTAGATAATTGCTCATTAGCAGCACACTATTTGGATTGAGTTTAGGTGGGGGGGGGGGGGGGGGTTGTGAAATCTAGATAATTGCTCATTAGCAGCACACTATTTGGATTGAGTTTAGGTGGGGGGGGGGGGGGGTTGTGAAATCTAGATAATTGCTCATTAGCAGCACACTATTTGGATTGAGTTTAGGTGGGGGGGGGGGGGGGTTGTGAAATCTAGATAATTGCTCATTAGCAGCACACTATTTGGATTGAGTTTAGGTGGGGGGGGGGGGGGGGTTGTGAAATCTAGATAATTGCTCATTAGCAGCACACTATTTGGATTGAGTTTAGGTGGGGGGGGGGGGGGGGTTGTGAAATCTAGATAATTGCTCATTAGCAGCACACTATTTGGATTGAGTTTAGGTGGGGGGGGGGGGGTTGTGAAATCTAGATAATTGCTCATTAGCAGCACACTATTTGGATTGAGTTTAGGTGGGGGGGGGGGGGGTTGTGAAATCTAGATAATTGCTCATTAGCAGCACACTATTTGGATTGAGTTTAGGTGGGGGGGGGGGGGGGGTTGTGAAATCTAGATAATTGCTCATTAGCAGCACACTATTTGGATTGAGTTTAGGTGGGGGGGGGGGGGGTTGTGAATCTAGATAATTGCTCAATTAGCAGCACACTATTTGGATTGAGTTTAGGTGGGGGGGGGGGGGGGTTGTGAAATCTAGATAATTGCTAATTATAAGCACACTAAATACACTCCAACAAAATACATTCAAAATTAGTAGACTAGGTGGATATGTTCCCATCACTTCATGCTGGGAAGGTTATTAAAGGAAAATATACATGCATGACAAAAAATAACAGGAAAAAATTCCAGCATGTGTGAGGATAAAAAGGGGACATTCACACTATATTGCAATGATGGTAAGTAGTGTTTGAAGCAAGAAATACATTACATTATCAAAGATTACATAAAAGAACATGTGATGCTAATAAAAGAAAAATATCTTACCTTAATATAGTCCTTCTGCAGGACCTGTATGATGGCAGAACAGGTCTCTGGGATAATGATCCCCAGAGCCTGGGGGGAGATGCCTGTCGAGAACTTAAGGTCCTGCAGGCTTCTCCCTGTGGCCAAATACCGCAAGGTAGCGACCAGCCTCTGCTCCGGAGTGATGGCTTGCCTCATGCAGGTATCCTGCCTGCTGATATAGGGGGTCAGCAAAGCCACCAAACGATCAAAAACGGGGTCCGTCATCCGGAGAAAGTTCCTGAAATCCTCAGGATTATTCTCACGGATCTCACGGAGCAAAGGCATATGAGAGAACTGGTCACGCTGAAGCAACCAATTCTTGGTCCATGAACTCCTCCTCGCCCTGTTCATGGACTGGTCTTGGTCTGAAGAATAAACTACAGCACCAAGCACATACAATGCACGAGCTCGACGACGAGTACGTACAGGTAACATGGCTTCAAAACGGTCGGCTGGTCAGAACGCACTAAACAGAACGCACTGAAGAACAGCAAGGCCTGTGAAGAGCGACCTGAAAATCAGGAACGAGCGGCCAATAAAACAAAGATTTCTCAATGCCAACTGACCAAACGCACTGAAAAGCAGATACAAACCTCACAAGCACAGACTGAACAACAGTTAAAACGAACTGAAAAATACGAGTCTCACAAGCGCGAATCGTCTCTCACCAAACTTCTACTAACACGAGATAAACACGAGATTAGCAGAAGGAGCCCAAAGGGTGTCGTACGGGCTATTGAACTTCCGTTTTATAGTCTCGTCGGACTTGGTGTACGTCACCGCGTACTAAGCTTTCGTACTTTTGTGTGGTCGTGTGTGGGCAAGTCTGTTCGTTAGAAAGTCTGCAGCAAGTCCGCCGCAAGTCCGCCGAAAGTCTGCCGGAAGTCTGTCGGACAGGCTGTCCGACTTTTGTAGACGAAAAGTACGACCGTGTGTACGCGGCATTACACAATAGGGGGTAACACATGAAGGTATTTAAGGATTAATTGGATCACTTTAAATAAATTACTTAATAGAAGTGAGGAACTAGGCCATGACTGGCCAATAAATATAATTATGGGATAATAAACAATAACCACAGGGTATGTACAGGTGTGGTGGGTTTTCTTTTTTCTTAGAAGTGAGGAACAATTACGGAATAACAATAATAAACACGGGGAATGTATGGACGGGGCTGGGGGTTTTCCCCTTTTTTTTTTTTTTTGTTGGTATGTTTTAGGCTTGTTTTAATGTGTTGGTTGTAGGGGGTGGGGGTGTCAATGTGGAATTGGATACACAGACTGATACGCACAAATATTGGGAATCTCATCAATCACAGGATATATTTGGTTGTCGAACATATGTCGGGGGAGGGAGGGGGTTGAGACAGGCAGCGGTTTTTTCATTCCCCCTTTTTTTTTTTTTTTTTGGGGGGAGGGGATAGGGTCAGTTGTAAGAGAACGATGTTACCAATTGGTCTCTTATTAATGTTTAATATGTTAATCCTGCGTAATTATTGTAAAATATGAAATTAAGGATGTTTAATTGTGAATTGTGAAAAGTATAACAGAAAATAAAAAAATTTTGATTATAAAAAAAAAAAAAGAATTACAGCAAGATCTGCAGCCCTAACTAACTCGGCCTGGAGGGCGCTGTGGCTAAAGACCTGGCCGGGCGATGCGGTATCCAAAAACAAGCTTTGTGGGGTGTCGTTTTTGGGAGATTTACTATTTAGACATGGCTTCAATTTGGTCCTAGATAGGACAGCAAATAAAAAGAAGTCATTCCCTGTTTAAAAAGAAAAGGCAACCAGTTAGGCGTTTTTTTCAATCTCAAAGGGCTCAAGAACAAAGTACCAAACCCCAGGAGAAGAGAAGAAATTGGCCATCGCAGAAAGGGAAAAGGCAAAGGAAATGTGCTTTTTCCATCCTCCTGCGTCAACCAACAAAACGCAATGACTCGTCACTGCCAGTGGGCGGAAGGCTTCAGAATTTCCTCCCTCATTGGGCCAGCGTGACAGAAAACCAATATATTCTGAGCATGCTGTCCCAAGGTTACAAAATAGTTTTCAGATCTTCCTCCAGAAAGATATTTTTGTAACAAACCTACCAAGGGATACAACAAAGGCCCTAGCTATGAAGAAACCTGTTAAAGGATCTGATGCATCAAACGGTTGTGACTCATGTATCTCCAGAGGAATGTTATCAGGGATTCTATTCTCACATATTCCTGAGAATCCGGAAGTTTCCGTTTGATTCTCAACTTGAAACCATTGAACAAGTCAGTCCTATACAAAAAGTTTTGTATGGACTCGCTCTTTACGGTCAGGAATCTGCTGACCAAGGAATGCTTTATGGCATCGAATGACTTGAGAGATGCTTACATCTTCCTATAGCCCCTCAGTCCCAAAAATTCCTGAGGTTGGCAGTCAATATGGGGAAGGAGGTGCTACATCTGCAATTCAAGGCCCTTCCTTTCGGCCTCTCATCTGCTCCATGAGCCTTTACAAAAGGTTATGGCATTAGCCCTCACCTCTCTTCACCTTCAGGGTATTGCGGTAATCCCGTATCTGGACGACATCCTCTTCTTTGCTCCCTCCAGAGAGAAACTGCAAGAAGATCTGGGCAAGGCCCGCAGTCTTTTTGGAATCCCTGGGTTGGATAGTGAACATTCAGAAATCAAACTTCAATCAAGCAAGTACAATTTCTGGGGTACCAAGTAAATTCAGTGGAACAGAGAATTTTTCTTCCAGAAGAGAGAAAAGGTCCAGAATGTAGTAACTAGACATGTGCACACTGAAATATTTTGTTTCGGAATTTCGTTTTCGTACGAAAAATAAATGTATTTAGTTACTCCCGAAATTAGTTTTTATTTATTTCGTTTTTTGTTAAAAATTGCATTTGTCCGAAAATCCAAATTAAGGTCGAATCTGTCATTGAAGGCTTATGGTGTCTGTCGAATGTTCCATGAAGATTCGACAGAGCAGCTAAAACTGTACGACGCCGTATAGTTTACCTGCTCCGTCGAATCTTCTTAGAACTTTCAACAGACACCATAAGCCAAAGTTTGTGTGTACTTAGTTCTAGCTATTTTACTGCTCCTCCTCTTTGGTTACAATCAGCCAATAACATTAATCATCATTATTTTTATTTATCTTTTCTCCCCTACGTTGAATCTTTTCACCCCTAGGTCGAATCTTTTCTCCCCTAGGTCGAATCTTTTCTCTCTATGTCGAATCTTTTCTCTCTATGTAGAATAATCTTGGTACTAATAGAGTTAAGGTTAGGCTAATTCGACCACAGGTTTGATGGACACAGATTGTTATTGTCATCATCATGTTGAATCTCCTATCTATATCGAACTGTTCTAGCAACGAAAATAAAGCATTTGTTTATGTTGCATCTTTCGTTTTTCGGACTCTGCACTTTCGTTATCGTTTGTTAAAACGATAACGAAAATACCTGATATTCGGACGAAAATGCATTCGGACGAAAACGAATGCACATGTTTAGTAGTAACTATGCCACAAACGAATCGGGAGATGTCGGTCTGAAAGGTTATGTCAACCTTGGGAACTTTTTTTTTTTTTTAATCAAGAATTTTTTTATTTTAAAGAGTTATCCTTATAATACATATCATTCGTACATTTTGTTCAATATAACATTACACATGCCTATTCTTACATTCGTGCACTGTTCTATGTCAATCTTGTGTTTTTGCTTCTAATATCATATCTCTATCTTTTCTTTCTTTTTCTTATCTTATTCACCGCCCTCGTTTTTCCCTTTCTTCCCCCACAACCAATGTTCTTTCCTATCTAATTATTCAATCTTTACTCCTTCAGGTCATTCTTTTCTTCTCCTCTCTGCCTTTCTCTCTTCTACTCCTCCCCCATGGCTCTACATCTGAAGTCTTTCCACTACCAGTTGATGTGGTGTTAAATCCGCGTCCCCCAGCCATGGTTGCCATATAGCGTCAAATTTGCCCTTTTCTCTCCTACGACTATACGTCAATCGCTCTCTAGGAAGCAAAGAATTTACGTACGAGATCCATTGCTTCCCCGTAGGTACCGTTGGTGCCATCCAGTATTTTGCAATGAGTTTTCTGGCTAGATACATCAATCTAGTTAACATATAGTACGGTACATTCCTCTTGGGAACATTTCTGCGTCTATGGCTCCGAGCAGGTACACTACCGGGTTTAGGGGGACAGGAACTTGTGCTAGTCTAATAATACACTGGGAGACTTCTTCCCAGTATCTGTGTAGTTTTGGGACCTTGGGAACTTTAACCTCGACTATGCCAGCCATCCAATGGGCAAGGCTACATTTAAGGCCACTTCAGAGGTTCCTTCTAAAGGTATGGAACCACAGGACAGAGCCTCTAGACACAAGGGTAAAGATCCCCACCAGCATCAAATGAATACTTTGGTGGTGGAAAAATCAGTCAGTGTTGGAAAAAGGCCTACTCTGGTCCTTCCTGATCAAAAAAATTGTGACGACAGATGCCAGTATGTGGGGATGGGGGGCCCACCTGGATCAGGATTTACTGTAGATACTGTCCTTATCTGCAGTCCATCTCAAAGGCACATTAAACAAAGTGGCAGATTTTTTTGAGCAGGCAGAAAATTCAGGTGGCAGAGTGGAGCATGAATGCAGAGGTTTTTGCAATGATCACCAAGTCCTGGGGCCATCCACAAGTAGACCTGTTTGCATCAAGGCAAAACACACAGCTCCCTAAATTCTTTTCCCTTCACAGACAACGGTTCTCAGGGGATAGATGCCTTGGCATACCATTGGAATTTTCACCTGGGGTACTCCTTTCCACCATACCAGCTGATTCCATTAGTGTTGAGAAAAATACAGAAGGAAAGAGTTTCGCTAATTCTGACTACTCCATTCTGGCCAAAGAGAGCTTGGTTTTCCACCTTTCTGCAAATGGCAGTCAAACCATTTTGTCAGCTTCCTCTCAGACAAGATTTGCTTCTACAAGGCCCAGTGCATCACCCGGATGTAGCCAGGTTAAGCCTCGCTACCTGGTATCTGAGGAGCAGATGCTAAGGAACAAGAGTTTGTCAGAACCTTTTAATAACCACTTTACTTACCAGTAGGAAGAAAGGAACTAGAGCTATTTATGCCAAGGTGTGGAAGGTCTACATTTCTTGGTGTCGTTCAGCAAATAGAGCTGTGGAAGACATTGTCTCAATATTAGAATTCTTACAAAAGGGTGCAGACAAGGGTCTTGCAGTCAGCACTCTTATGCCCTGTACACAAGGTCGGACATTGATTGGACATTCCGACAACAAAATCCATGGATTTTTTCTGACGGAAATTCCGATGGAAAATGTGTGATGGAGCCCACACAATTTCCGACAACAAGGTCCTATCACACATTTTCCATCGGAAAATCCGACCATGTGTACAGGGCATTAAAGTGCAAGTGGCCGCATTGGGGGTTTTTCTTGATCAATTTTTTCAAAAATTTTGGTGGCAAGATTTTTCTAGGCACTTACCAGATCCAGACAAGCTCTGGCTAAGCATTTTTCCAAATGGGATCTCTCAGCGGTTCTGCAAGCCCTCACAAATGAACCGTTTGACTCACAACAAGCAGTCTCTCTAAAGGATTTGACTTTCAAAATGGATTCTTCTTGCAGATGTGATTGCAACTAGAAATACAGTGAACTACACAGTTAACCACTTCCGGACCGCCGGACGCCGATATTGAATTTGAAGGAGGATATCGTTATGGCAGCAGCTAGCTGCCATAACCCTGGTATCCTCGTGTTCGGCCGGCGGTCCACTTCATGATAAAAGCGGTCTCTGCAGCAGGTTAGCCGCGAGATCACTTTTATCAGTGGCCCCCCTCCCGCCACACTCCGGTGCCCTCCGCCGCTTACCGGAGCCGTCAGCAGCGGTGGAGGCGATCGGATGCTGTGCCTTCCTTGGCATGGAGACGAGTGAGGGGAAGATGGTCCCCACCCGTCTCCATGACATTGCAGGGCGGAAGCGACGTCAAGACGTCACTTCCACCCATAGCTCTTAAAGGGCCATTTTTATTATTTTTTTTAAATTATTTTTACATTTTTTTTTTATATAGCATTTTAGTGTAAATATGAGATATGACGTCTTTATGACCCCAGATCTCATATTTAAGAGATCCTGTCATGCTTTTTTTCTATTACAAGGGATGTTTACATTCCTTGTAATAGGAATAAAAGGGACACAAGTTTTTTTTAAACGCGCCCCGTCCCGCCAAGCTCGCATGCAGATGCGAACACTCCCACACGTGAGATATTGCCGCGATCGGTAGAGCAAGAGCAATAATTCTAGCCCTAGACCTCCTCTGTAACTCAAAACATGCAATCTGTAGAATTTTTTTAAACGTCGCATATGGAGATTTTTAAGAGTAAAAGTTTGTTGCCATTCCAACGAGCGGGCGCAATTTTGAAGCGTGACATGTTGGGTATCAATTTACTCGAAGTAACATTATCTTTCACAATAGTAAAAACAATTAGGCTAACTTTACTGTTGTCTTATTTTTTAATTCAAAAAAGTGTATTTTCTGACAGGCTCCATGGCAGCATACGTGTGGGTTGACCCCGCCTCCATAACTACCCAATAGGACCCCTCCCTATAAATTTCAGCTGTGAGCTCCCAGCCGTGTTCCTTTTTTGTCCTCCTCCGTAGGACCATATGTGCCTTGACTGTTAGCAGGGTATGGAGTGTATTGCAGAGTAAGCGCTGAAGAGCTGGAATCATTGGAATGAAAAGTGCGCACAGGCCTGTTTGTCTAGCAGTATGCAGGTGGCCATTATCTGCCTGAAAGCCCGGTGTGTGTGTGTACGGACATTCCTGCCCGAATCAATCGTAGGTGGTGGTAAGCATATATCACCTTCATGGCAGCAGTGTGTATGTTTATTGTTTGTTTTTTTCCCTTATATGCCTTTTCTTTTCATATATACATATGCCTATGCAGCGGCTGGTTCCCTGTGCGTTCCAGCCGCAGCTCCCTCTACTCCTGGGTTCCGTCTGCGCCCGGCGCATGCGTGGTCCCGGGACGAGAGCGAGGCCTCATTTCACACGTGCGCACTAGGAACGCGTGCCTGGCGCGGCCGTGACGTCACGTGGCGCCAAATTTAAGAGCCTGGGAAGGCCTGCAGATCTCGGGAATGATCGTGGGCATAGCGGCGACTTCCCTGAGCACCTGCAGAGCCTACCCCAGGTAAGGCCTGTTTTGCCTGTTCACTTTTTTTCTGCTGTGTCTGATGCATTCTATGTTCACCTGCAGTGATTCCAGGCATCAGTCATGGACTCTTCACTGCCTCCTGGTGGCCAGTCCTCCCGCAGCAGGTAAGATTTGGAAACTGTTTTTTTTCCTTTTCTCTGCCTGCTGGGGGAAAGAGAGTGGAGTGTAGGGCATTATTCTGACTTTGTGCCTTTCTCTCTCTCTATTCCTGTCTTTCTTCTTTCCTCTGCCCTTCTAGGTCTGACCAAAGACAAAGTATTTCCCGCAGAAGGAGCGGGTCTTCCAAATCACACCACCGGCATTCCTCCTCTGGCTCTAGACACCATGGTTCATCCTCTAAGTCTAAAGACCACAGTAGAGGCTCTCCTCACCCCCCTCATCTCATAGTAGGGGACCGGAGAAAACATGTTGGGGATGCAGAGCCCCAGTTCCTGCCAGCAAGTCTCTCTGTGACCGCTGTTTCTCTAAAGCAGCTAATGAGAGGGAAGGTGCAGACCAACACCTGGAAACACTAATTAAGTGAGTCGTGAGAGAGTCGCTACAGGAGAAAGATGCTGCAAAGCCTTGTGATTCTCCTCCAGATCCACTGATTCCCCTGTCAGAAGAGGGTCCAGTCCATGAGACATGGGAGTCTTCTCAACCTAGTCACCAGTCAGATAGCGGGTCAAAAGCAGATGATCCTGGGATGGGCTTTGAATATGCCCTGGTTCCTTCTCTGGTGAAAGCTGTTAAAGACACTTTGAATTGGGAAGACCCAATAATTTCTCCTCCTAAAAAGAGGAAGTTTTTCAAACACCTCAGCAAGGAGCGTCATTATTTTCCTTTCCTCACTGAAGTAGGAGCCATAATATCTGAAGAATGGGGCAAGATGGATAGAAAAAGTTCTATGCAGTCTAAAATCTAAAAACTATACCCTTTCAAGGAAGAAGAGGTTAAACACCTTGAGTCAGCTCCCTTGGTGGATGCTGCATTAATGAGACTTGTGAGGTATGTGACTCTCCCTCTCGAAGATACAGTCCCATTTAAAGATCCATGGTAGGACAATGTGAATGAATCTCTTAGAGGTATCTCTGAAGAAGCAGCCAAGAGCTCCCCTATTCAGGAAATCAGGCTATCCTCCGTTATTCGCCTAGTGGTTCGGGTGATGTTGTCAGCGGTCACCGCCCGTCGGGCCTTGTGGCTCCGACCCTGGTTGGCGGATCCAGCTTCTAAGCAAGTTTGGTGCCGTATTCCCTTTGGGGGCTCATCTCTCTTCAGCAACAAACTTGATAGCACCATTACCCGGGCTACGGGTGGTAAGTCGGGATTCCTCCCTCAAGATAGGCGTTTACAGAACCAGAAACACACCTTTTCAAGAACGCAGAACACCGACCGTGCAAGGGAAGCACGTAGCTACAGGCCTGGTCAGGAATTTTCAAGATCCTGGAAATCCAGGCAGTCCTCTTTTAAAAAGCCCACAAAAGGGGCTTCTTCTGGTAATCAGGACTTCACTAAGTCCTTTTGAAATTGGGCCGCTCAAACATGTCAGGTGGGGGCTCGCCTTCTCCACTTCCGCATGTTTGGGCGGCCTCAATTCGGGACTTCTGGACCGTCAAGATGGTCTCCTCAGGCCACACCTGGGTTTTCAACAGCACTCCCAGACTGAGATTTATGCCAACAAATCTTCCAAGTTCAGAGAAGAAGAAACAAGTTCTTTTAGCTTACGTAAGTTCTTTATTGGCTCAAGGCAAAGCCATTCCTGTTCCAGATGGCGAACAAGGCGAAGGCATGTATTCCCCTCTATTCTTGGTGCAGAAGAAGAACGGCACATGGAGGCCAGTCATAGACTTGACTCATCTCAAACGGTTTATCCTAAAGGAAAAATTCAAGATGGAATCACTATTAACGATTAAAGAGTCGGTTCATCTAGGGGACTGGTTGGTGTCAATAGACTTGAAAGATGCCTACTTTCATGTTCCAGTGGCGGCAGACTTCCAAAAGTTCCTTCTCTTTGCAGTGGGCGATCAACACTTACAGTTTACCTGCCTTCTATTTGGTCTCACGACATCACCTCGGGCGTTCTCCAAGGTTCTGTTAGCAGTCGTTGCTCTGCTCCGAGTCAAAGGAGTTCGTCTTCACCACTATCTAGACAACCTCCTACTTCTAGCCCAGGACAAGGGTCAACTTCTAGAGCACAGGAGCCTAGTAATTACCACTCTCCAAGAGTTTGGGTGGCTCCTGAATTTGGAGAAAAGTCACCTGAATCCATCTCAGTCTCTCATATTTTTAGGTGCCCATTTCAACACACTAGAAGGCACATTCTCGCTACCCGAGGAAAAGATTTTGGTGATCCGGGACAGGATCCGCTCAACACTCGCTTCATCTCACCTCTCCGCTCTTCAATGTCTGAAGGTGATTGGCACAATGGCAGCCACCATTCTCATGGTGAAGTGGGCGCAATGGCACACTCACCCATTCCAGAAAGGGTTTCTCCAACAATGGGATTCCCCCAGCAAGAGTCAGCACATCCTCCTCATTCCATCCATGAGAGAGTCTCTCCTTTGGTGGCTCCAAGGGAAAAATCTCCGCAACTGCCACTCGATTCTTCCCATCACATGGGTTACAATAACCTCAGATGCCAGCAATCGGGGCTGGGGCGCTCATTGCCTATCGGAAGTGGCTCAGGGCAGATGGAACTCACCATCTCAGGGGATTGTATCCAATATACTGGAACTACGGGCAGCCTTTCAGGCACTCAAATCCTTCCACCATCTGATAGAAAACTCATCAGTGATGCTCCGGTTGGACAATACAACCGCGGTGGCCTACATAAGGAAGCAAGTGGATCTCTTTGCATCCCCGTGCAATTACAAGCTAACCAAGTATTATTCAAAGTTCCGGGATCCCCAAGCCTTCGGGATAGATGCCCTCACGGATCGGTGGAGGTTCAACAGGGCGTATGCCTTCCCTCCGGTACCTGTGATACTCCAGTTTCTCCGCAGGCTCAGAACAGAGGAGGTGGAAGTCATAGCAATAATACCATTTTGGCCAACCAGGCCATGGTTTCCCCTCTTAACACTCCTCAGTTATCGGGATTCAATTCCTCTGCCTCTCAGGCCGGATCTTCTGTCCCAAGGCACAATCCTGCATCCATGCCCTGCTCATCTATATCTCAGGGTCTGGTTTTTGAGAGGGGAAGGCTTGAAGCCTTAGGTTGTCCAGAAGAAGCCATTCCGACTCTTCTTAATGCCAGACGGAAGAGCACTAATAGAGTTTATGAGCGTATCTGGTCCAAGTTCACAGAACACATGTCCTCTAGACCTAATCCTTGTGGTTCTACAGAAGTCCAGGATATCCTTAGCTTTCTGCAAACAGGGTTGGATTTGCCTCTAGAAGTGAGTTCACTTTGTGTACAAATATCAGCCATCTCTGCATTTACAGGAATTTCATGGGCTAACCACGCCCTGGTTCATCAGTTCTTTAAGGGTGCCATCAGGCTAAAACCTCAAACAAAACTGAGGTTTCCTAAATGGGATCTTCCCCTTTTTCTAGATTTTCTTTCCACACTTGGAACAGATCCTGAAAAACCTCTATCAGTCAAAGATCTCACACTCAAGACCGTCTTCCTGGTGGCAGTAACTTCAGCCAAAAGAGAGTCTGAAATCAGAAACTTAGGTTCTAAGGAGCCTTTCTTGACCTTTTTTCCAGATAGAGCAGTGTTAATTCCCATGCTGGGCTCAAACCCTAAAGTAACATCTATTTTTCACGAAAATCAAGAAATTGTGTTGCCTACCTTTGGCACAACAGAGGGTCAAGATGTCCATCCCCTTGATGTGGAACATACTTTGAGTCAAAATTTGAAAGTTACGGAATCTTTTAGACAAACAGACTTTCTTTTCATTCTTCTACATGGAAAAAATAAAGGAAAACGGGCCTCAATTAGATCCATTTCTGCTTGGATAGTACAGACCATTCAAAGGGCTTATAAAGTGAAGGGCTTGGCTCCTCCAGAGGCAGTGACTGCACACTCAACTCAGAGTATCTCAACCTCTTGGGCGGCTTCTCGTCATGTCACACCTGAAGTTATATGTAGAGAGGCTTCTTGGTCATCTATTAATACTTTTGTTTCCCACTATTGTGTTGAACCTGCCGCCTTGTCATCCGGTAATTTTGGTTTGAAAGTGCTGTCAGTTGACAGTGTTAAATAAATTTATTTTCTTTGCTCAGCATTGTGCCCACCCGGGTGTGTTTGGCGAGTTATTTCCTACACGTATGCTGGCATGGAGCCTGTCAGGAAAACGGAAAATTTATATTAAATACTTACCATAATTTTCCTTTCCTGATAGGCTCCGTGGCAGCAGGAGTCCCTCCCAATGCTTGGAGTAGGCTAGTTACGAAACATGGCTGGGAACTCACAGCTGAAATTTATAGGGAGGGGTCCTATTGGGTAGTTATGGAGGCGGGGTCAACCCACACGTATGCTGCCATGGAGCCTATCAGGAAAGGAAAATTACGGTAAGTATTTGATATAAATTTTCAGTTTTTTTTCCAAAAAAAGTGCGCTTGTAAGACCGCTGCACAAATGCGGTGTGATAAAGTATTACAACGACCGCCATTTTTTTCTCTAGGGTGTTAGAACCCCCAAACATTATACTTTTTTTTTCTAAGTAATTTTCTAGCAAAAAAAACTGTTTAACTTGTAAACAACACATCTAAAAAAGAGGCTCTGTCCTTAAGTGGTTAAAGAACCTTTTTTGTCCATTTATCCAGATAGGATTGTACTTAAGACAGATCCAGGCTTTTTGCCCAGAGTAGCGACGTTTCAGAACCGGTCGCAGATCATCCTGCCAACCTTTTGCTCAAACCTTTCAGGAGAAAAGGAAGGTCAGTTTCACAACCTGGATGTGAGATGAACCCTATTGCATTACTTGGAAGTAATGAAAGATTTTAGGTCCTCGGATTCTTTATTTGTTCTTTTTTCTGGAAACAAAAAAGACCACCAAGTATCAAAGAGGTCAGTTGCTAGATGGCTTAAATCGGCTATTTTGGTAACCTACTTTCAGATGGGTCTATCTCCCCCGCTGGGAATTAGAGCTCACTCTACAAGGGCTCAAGCCACTACATGGGCAAAAAAAGCTGGTGCCACCCCAGATCAAATTTGTAAGGCCGCTACGTGGTCAAGTTACTTAACATTTGTCAGTCATTACAGAATGGATCTTCTGTCAGCAGGTGATCAGGCTTTTGGCAGAAAGGTCCTGCAGGCTGTGGTCACTCCCTTTTTTAAATTTTGTTCTTTTTCAATGTGAAATGTGTAAATATATGTTAATATATATGTTTAACCACTTACCTACTGGGCACTTAAACCCCCCTCCTGCCCAGACCAATTTTCAGCTTTCTGTGCTCTCACACTTTGAATGACAATTACTCAGTCATGTAATACTGTACCCAAATGAATTTTTATGTCTTTTTTTTCATACAAATAGAGGTTTTTTTTGGTGGTATTTGATCACCTCTGTTTTTTTTATTTTTTGCGCTATAAATAAAAAAAGACCGAAAATTTTGAAAAAAAACGCATTTTTCTTAGTTTCTGTGATAAAATTTTGCAAATTATTAATTTTTCTTCATAAATTTTGGCCACAATTTATACTGCTACATATCTTTGGTAAAAATAACCCAAATTAGTGGATATTATTTGATCTTTGTGAAAGTTAGAGAGTCTACAAGCTATGGTGCAAATCATAAAAAATTGATCACACCTGATGTACTGACGGCCTATCTCAATTCTTGCGACCCGAACAAGCCAGGGAAGTACAAATACCCCCCAAATGACCCCTTTTTTGAAAGTAGACATTCCAAGGTATTTAGTAAGATGCATGGTGAGCTTTTTGATGTTGTCATTTTTTCCCACAATTCTTTGCAAAATGAAGATTTTTTTTTCCCCCACAAAATTGTCATTGTAATAGGTTACTTCTTTCACATGGCATGTATATACCACAAATAACGCCCCAAAATACATTCTGCTACTCCTGCCGAGTATTAAGATACCACATGTGTGGGACTTTTTCACAGCCTGACCACATACAGAGACCCAACATGCAGGGAGCACCATCAGGTGTTCTAGGAGCATAAATTACACATCTAACTTGTTGACTACCTATTACACTTTTGAAGGCCCTGGAGCACCAGGACAATGACACGTGACACTGATGACAGATGGCACTGATACGTGGCACTGATGACACTGACGTGGCACTGATGACAGATGGCACTGATACGTGGCACTGATGACACTGACATGGCATTGATGACAGATGGCACTAATATGTGGCACTGATGACTGATGACAGATAGCACTAATACGTGGCACTGATGACATTTGGCACTAATATGTGGCACTGACAAATGGCACTAATATGTGGCACTGATGACACGTGACACTGATGACAGATGGCACTAATATGTGGCACTAATGACACGTGACACTGATGACAGATGGCACTAATATGTGGCACTAATGACACGTGGCAGTGATGACAGATGGCACTAATACGTGGCACTGGCACTAATATGTGGCACTGATGACACGTGACACTGATGACAGATGGCACTAATATGTGGCACTAATGACACGTGACACTGATGACAGATGGCACTAATATGTGGCACTAATGACACGTGGCAGTGATGACAGATGGCACTAATACGTGGCACTGATGACAGATGGCACTAATACGTGGCACTCATGACAGATGGCACTAATACGCGGCACTGATGACAGATGCCACTGATACGTGGCACTGATGACAGATGGCACTAATATGTGGCACTGATGACGGATGGCACTGGGGAGGGATGGCACTGGGGACGGATGGCAGTGGGGACGGATGGCACTGGGGACGGATGGAACTGGGGAGGGATGGCACTGGGGAGGGATGGCACTGGGGAGGGATGGCACTAGAGACAGAGGACAGTGGGGAGGGATGACAGTGGGGACAGATGACAGTGGGGAGCGATGACAGGTGACACTGACGACTTTTTTTTCTGTTTTTTTTTTTTTTTACACTCACCGCTGCAGCGGTTCGCTCTCCCTCCTCACACGCTGTCTCTGTGTGAGGAGGGAGAGCCGGCGATGAGAGCTGATCTCATATGTTTACATATGAGATCATCTCTCATTGGCACCGCCGATCGCACTGTAAACGGTCGCTGTCATTGGCCATTTACGGTGATCTGTGACTGGCTGTGCCCGAGGGACACGGCCAGCACAGAACTTCCCTGATGCGCGCCCGCGGGAGCGCGCATTGCGGAAGTAAACAGCTGGACGGCCACCCGGCAGGTAGCGTCCACGCTGCAGCCGTCTTTCGGCTATAGCGTGGGCGCGAAGTGGTTAAAAACATTCACTGACAAAACAAACAAAAAAAAGTTTTAATTGTTTATAGTTTATAAAATAGACATGAACAAAAAAAAAAAGCAGGAAAATAATTAAATGGAGGAGAATAGGGAGTTAATTAAGGCTGATTAGAGTAAATTAAGGGTTTTTAAGGGGTTAAACAGAAGAACATTTGTTCATCCCTTTGATCTGCAGATGAAGAAACAGAAAGATTAAAAAAGAAACAATGTTTATTTTTATTTTAGTTTTTCAGCACTGAGCAGTGTTGTTAATAAACATTGCTGGGTGCTTTTTTTTTTTTTGACAGCTCCAATTACCGCACTTCTTTAACACTTCAGCTGTCAACAGGGGAGACCCACTGACAACTCAAAGAACTGAGCCTGAAAGTATCCGTTTCAGGTATCGGTGCATTTGCACGAGTACCGATACATGTGCAAATATTCGGTATCGGTATACTGATACTAGTATCGGTGCAACCCTACATATAATGATTATGTGTTCCAGCTTGGGGCTGGAGGTTCCCTACTACTACTACTGGCAATGTGGGAAGGAGCCTCCTTTTAAAGTTTGGTGGAAGATGTGTTTCCTGTTGGCAAGTGGGAGGAGCCACTCTCTCAGGTGCTGTCCTGAAAGACTCCTGGAAAACAAGTTACTGGTAAGTCTAACTTGAATTATGAGGCTGTTGGCAGATTGGCCTCTATAAACTCGACATTGCCTAAAAAATGGAGAGCAACTGAGCATGTGCAGAGCCCAAAACAGTGTGTTATTCCACTGTGTTACTTTAACTGACAATTGCGCGGACATGTGATGATGTAAAATTTGTCTCCCCCCCACAAACAGAGCTTTATTTTGGTGGTATTGGATCACCTCTTTGCTTTTTATTGTTTGCACTATAAACAAAAAAAACATTTTGAACAAAAACTATTTTTTACTTTCTGCTATAAAACTTATTCAATATAAAAAAATATATAAATTTAGGCCAATATGCATCTGCTACATATTTTTGGTAAAAAAACACTCCAATAAGAGTATACTGATTGGTTTGCACAAAAGTTTGTGTCTACAAACTATGGGATATTTGTATTTGTTTTTACTAGTTATAGTGGTGATCAGTGACTTATAGGGGGACCGCAATATTGCGGTGGACATTCTGACATTAGGGCTCCATTCACACTTGTACAACTCCAAAGTTGTGCCGAATTTGCAGTGCAACTTTGAATGGGTGCAACTTGGATATGACTTTGGCTTTGACCAGTAATAATGGACAACTGTTGCACACAAGTTGCATTGTATAACATATAGGTATGACTTCCATGCAACTTCTAAGGGTTAACATTGAAGTCTGGCCTGTGCCTTGCAAAAGTATTCACCCCCCTTAGCTTTTTACCTATTTTGTTACATTACAGTCTTTAGTTCAATTTTTTTTCTTATCTGAATTGTATGTGGATCAGAACACAATAGTCTAAGTTGGTGAAGTAAAATTAGAAAAATATATACATAAAACGATTTTTCAGAAAAAAAAATTTGATAATTGGCATGTGCATATGTATTCACCCCCTTTGTTATGAAGTCCATAAAAAGCTCTGGTGCAACCAGTTACCTTCAGAAGTCACCTAATTAGTGAAATGATGTCCACCTGTGTGCAATCTAAGTGTCGCATGATCTGTCATTACATATACACACCTTTTTGAAAGGCCCCAGAGGCTGCAACACCTAAGCAAGAGGCACCACTAACCAAACACTGCCATGAAGACCAATGAACTCTCCAAACAAGTAAGGGACAATGTTGTTGAGAAGTACAAGTCAGGGTTTAGTTATAAAAAAAAAATATCCAAATCTTTGATGATCCTTAGGAGCACCATCAAATCTATCATAACCAAATGGAAAGAACATGGCATAACAGCAAACCTGCCAAGAGACGGCCACACACCAAAACTCACCAACTGGGCAAGGAGGGCATTAATCAGAGAAGCAGCACAGAGACCTAAGGTAACCCTGGAGGAGCTGCAGAGTTCCACAGCAGAGATTGGAGTATCTGTACATAGGACGACAATAAGCCGTACGCTCCATAGAGTTGAGCTTTATGGCAGAGTGGCCAGAAGAAAGCCATTCCTTTCAGCAAAAAACAAAATGGCGTGTTTTGAGTTTGCGAAAAGGCATGTGGGAAACTCCAAAAATGTATGGAGGAAGGTGCTCTGGACTGATGAGATTAAAATTAAACTTTTTGGCCATCAAAGAAAACGCTATGTCTGGCGCAAACCCAACACATCACATCACCCAAAGAGCACCATCCCCACAGTGAAACATGGTGGTGGCAGCATCATGCTGGTCAGAGTTGAGGGAAAGATGGATGTGCTTAATACAGGGATATTCTTGAGAAAAACCTGTACCACTCTGTGTGTGATTTGAGGCTAGGACGGAAGTTCACCCCCCAACAGGACAATGACCCCCAAACACACTGCTAAACCACTCAAGTGTTGGGGCGTGGCCTAGCGCATGGAGCTGTAGGACGCACCTCGCGGCAGCTCCCAGTCCCGATGGCTCTCACGGGGTCAGATCTCCTCCATCACCGCCTGCACAGCCTCCAAAACACCCAGATAGGTAAAGGGAAGCCCAGGGAACACTCCAAGCCCGCCGGCAACCGCACACAGGGTGATCTGGGCCGGTTTGTGACCTGAGCATCTGTGGCCTTCCTAAGCCAGGAGGAATCCAAGATGGCGGCGGCGCCTCCGTCCCTGGCCTGCTCTGAACCAGCAGACATTATGCAGGTACACTCTAGAGGCCACTCAGCCTCTCTTACTGACTTTGACCCTCCCTCCTGCAGCCCCCACAGCCCACACCAACTCTCACAGGCATCTGTGCTCTGGGGACGGATGGGACATGGAATCGCAGATGCGATCCATGCACACTTACCTGCGATCCCTACCCACTAAAAACGATTTTGAACACTATGTCTCCCGCATGGAGAAGACCTATAGAAAGGAGAATAATGAACTTAAGAAAGATCTGGGGACCCGCATGGAAGATGTAGAAAACACCACTGATGGCATCTGTAATACGCTGCAATCCCATGAAGAGACTATTAACTCCCCACTGTCATGCTGCAGCAGCTTATGTATCACCAGGATGACATCGAGAACCATAATAGATGGAACAATTTTAGGATCCGTGGCATCCCTGAAAAGGTAGAACACAAAGACCTAGCATGGGCAGTCACTGACATTTTTAACCAACTTCTCCAGCAGCCTAAAGATGCCCCCATTGAACTGGACAGAGTCCACAGGACCTCGGGCCCGAGGAATCCTGACTCCTCCTTTACCCATGACACGCTATGCAGGGTACACTTTTACAGAGTTAAAGAGGAGATCATGAGAGCCGCCAGTACGCAGGATTCCATTCGGCTGAATGATACCCCTGTCATGCTGCTCCCGGACCTCTTGCGCCAAACGCTGGACATGAGACGCGCTCTTAAACTACTCACATCTCTACTCCAAGAGAGCAAGATCAAATAACAAATATAAATGGAGGTTCCCTACGGGTTCATCATGAAGGCAAGACAGCCCTCTTTCGCACCCTGGGAGATTTACCATGGTTCCTGAGCACGCTAGAGTTACCTCAGGTCTCCTTGCCTGATTGGCCCCTCCCACCCACCACCTCGGGTCTTCCATTCCACCCGCAATGGCAGAAGTCCGTCAAGAACAAGCGCCCCAGAGGCCCATCCCAGAGACCCACAGATGATTGACTCTCCTATGGCTCCTACTGATCACACACTTTTACCCTGATGTCGGGTTTGTTCCCCCTGTTCCGGCACAGGACATGCATCCCCAACCCGAGGTTTGATGGGACGGACGTCTGGTATCACCAGAGAGATCCCCACACTGACAGTGTTTAAAAAAGGATTTTTTCTTTTCTTTTTACTATGATAACTTCCCCCCTTTTTTTCTTCTTTTTTACACAGGTATCCAAACTCTTCCTAAAAAAAGCCGGCATATTCAAAGGCAGAACGCCCGTGCAAACAAATAATTCCAAACACGTGATGGCTAGCACTGCGAGGCCATTCCAAACACGTGATGGCTAGCACTGCGAGGCCACGCCCTACATGTTTCGTCATACGTGACTTCTACGGGGGCACGGTGCCCCCGTAGAAGTCACGTATGACGAAACATGTAGGGCGTGGCCTCGCAGTGCTAGCCATCACGTGTTTGGAATTATTTGTTTGCACGGGCGTTCTGCCTTTGAATATGCCGGCTTTTTTTAGGAATTTTTTACTTGAATTTTAAATGATTTCTTGTGGTATGTTTTAACCAATAAATACCCTAAAAACGATATCACACTATTGGAGTTTTTTCTCCGTTTGCCTCCCTCTCCTGTTCTTGGACTTTTTGCATTCCCGAGTCCCCCCTCCGAGGTTTGGAGTGTTGGTTCGTCCCGGCCACACGGAAGTCGGCGGTACATGCTGCCAGGACCAGGAGATTAACAACTTGTCCCTGCAGAGGGTGAAATCTGCAAGCTCGTATGACCTTGCCACAGGGGAGGTCCAACACTGGGGGTAAGCGCACATCTATTGCTTCTCTCATCGTTGTCACTGTATACCTGAACAGAAGTATTTTGGCCTATCATATCCCTGGCGTGTTGGTGATGAAACATATGGAGCGGACTTTTCTTTAACTTGCCTTAATGAGATTCATATTATTATGGACTGATCACGGATGTTTTTTTGTTGCTTATGATTATGGACTTTTAATTCGTTCATATTTTGAGATAAGATGTTTACACACTCACTGTCATCACATGTATGGTGTTGTCTTAGCACTTTTATTTAATGGTTTTCATTTTATTGCTAGCGCAATTAAGTTTATTTTTAATTTTAGTCTAGCAATAGCTACTGTCACCCCGTGGACCCCGGGACCGGGAGGCACTCCGTGTGCTTACCGCGCTTACCCCCCTTAGGACCGATAGTGCTTGAGTGAGCATTGTACTTTTGTTAGCCTGTTCTACACCTTAGAAATGTTAAGCTATTCACTTCATGATTCAATGCTGCCACCTAGTGGCCTGTTGTTTCTTTTCCATTTCCTGTTTCCTGTGATGGTTTCCATCTCCTACAGCATTAACTCTAACCCTACACACTGCACTTCTCCTCCTAGCAAGCCACCACAAAGGCTTGTGATACGCACCAGCACCCTCCAACTTCGACTCCCTGAGGAAGGCGCAGAAGCAAGGAACGGGTCAGATCATGTGACCCCTCAAGTCAACCCGATAGTTGCCCCGCTGAGATACTAAGTTCAATGGGAGTCCCACGGCATCAGTGTACTTGGAGAATATAGGCAACCAATTAATCTACATATGTCCAGACGATCCTTCCACACAAGCAAAGGCCTTGGCTGGGCTATAGCCATCTGTTTGGTTTTTCTTGCCATCTGGAAAGCAAGTTTTTTATAAGGTGGTGGCACGTGTTTGCTGATCAGGCTCACTTGGGTGTTTGTTTAGATCTGATTTTTGAACTCTCACTTACTTAATATCCTGATCTACAAGTTAATATTTGGATGAACCTTTAAACAGTGCGGCTTCTCTTCTCCATATTTTCTTTTGTGCATCTCGCAATAAGCTGCTGCTCTTTGGACTTTTTTTCTTTTTCAACTAATGTCATTTCACTATTTATCAAGTGCGTTTTTTTTCTTTTTATTACTAACTCTTCATTCCCCCCTTTTCTGGAGCTGATTCTCATCCACTCTCATTTCCTCCCCTCTCTGTTTTCTCCTCCCTTCCTACACCCCTTTCTTCTCTCCCCATCTTTTCTCGGACCAAGCAGACCTTGGTGCTAATGCAGGTTAGATCTGATGTTATTTCCTCTCCATATTACCATGATGCCGCTTGACTACATAACCTTATCTTCCTTTAACTGCAGGGGCTTCAATACTCCTGAGAAATGCAGCCAGATACTGTACCATTTCCACAAGGCCAGAACTAAAATACTGCTCCTGCAGGAGACCCATTTTAGGGGCTCGGATATCCCGACCCTTAATAATCATTATTACCACCAATGACATCATAGCACGAACCAGCAGGCAAAATCCAAGGAAGTGTCCATAGCCTTTCACAAATCATTCCATCCTGAAGTATTAGACTCCCTTGTTGACCCCCTAGGCCGTTATCTGTTCCTTAAACTAAAATATAACTCTTCTATTTTCACAGTGGCTAATGTATATGGGCCGAACCAAGACCAGGGGAGCTTCCTATCCGTGGTTCTTAACAAGTTACTCTCTTTTGGCGGTCCCTGATTCATTCTAGCTGATGACCTCAATGTGGCCTTTTCTCCAGTCGTGGACACTTCCTCGGGTAAGTCTACCATATCCCACACCGCTCTCACACACATAAAGTCACTCCTACATTCCGCACAATTGGTGGATGTCTGGCGAGTGCAGCACCCATTCGAGAGAGACTACAGCTGTTATTCCGTGGCCCACAACTCCTATAGTCGCATTGACTACTTCTTAGTCTCCCAATCCCTGCTTGATATCCTGCTTAAGGCATCCCTAGGCAACATACTGTCTGACCATGTCCCTGCACACCTTAGCCTAGCCCACCCCCCCGACATTGCGTAGAACATTCTCGTGACGTCTGAACGACAATCTGTTGAAAGACACCCTGTGTGTTGTGATGGTTAAACAGGCGATTTGGGACTTTATTCAAGACCATCGGTCCGACGACACCAACCCTCTTACTAAATGGGAGGCCCTAAAATGCGTACTTCGGGGGACTCTCATACAACACAGCTCCCACTTAAAGAAGGCTAGGTCTGCTGACATCACCTTACTATTGTCCACTATAAATACGCTAGAACTAGCACATAAATGTGACTCAGACCCAGCGACATATGTTGACCTCTCTAACGCGCGCAGAGAATTGCTCCGCACTCTAGACGCTAACTCCCTCATAGCTATGGATCGGGGATGCAACCAGCACTACACTCTGGCCAACAAATGCGGACAACACCTGGTGAGGGTCCTACACGCCCGCCCCCACGTCGACCCATCCAACACATCTGTACTGCAGATCAACAAAAACTCAGCAACACACGCAGTATTTCGGATGCCTTCCAGCGTTATTACACTAACCTGTACAATCTGCCTCCACTGACCACACCAGCCCATGTGGGAGACCTACACCTCTCCAACATGAAGGATTACATTTCAGAGACGGCCCTGCCACAGATAGCTCCCGAGCAGGCAACTGACATGGATAACCCCCTAATGGTAGCGGAATTCCTTACTGCTATTAAAGGTTTGAAAGCTGGTAAATGCCCAGGTCCTGACAGGTTTTACCCCAGGTTCTATAAGTCATTTGCCCAGTCCCTCGCCCCATTAATGTCCACAGCGTTTAATTCTATAGACGATACCCACCTACCCTCCAGTAACCTTCTGCCCGCTAATATCTCGGTCATACCCAAGCCTGGCAAAGATCCCTCTCAGTGCAGTAGCTATCGGCCAATATCGCTCCTCAACCTTAAACTTTACGCAAAGGTCTTGGCAAACCGTCTTTCCCCCCTATTACCCTCAATTGTTTATAAAGACCAGGTGGGATTTGTCCCTGGTCGCGAGGCCAGGGACAATACCACCAAAACTATCCATCTAATATTCTACATCCAACGCCACAACCTAAAGGCATGCCTACTGTCATTTGATGCCGAGAAGGCCTTTGACCGGGTCAACTGTCAATTTGTGCTCCTCTCCCTGGAACAAATAGGCCTTGGTTCCACATTTGTATCCAAGGTTATGACACTATACTCTCGTCCCTCAGCATCTGTCCTGGTCAATGGCTCCTCCTCCGCACCCTTTCAGATCTCCAATGGCACTAGACAGGGCTGCCCCCTGTCACCCCTGTTTTTTGTCCTAGTAATAGAACACCTAGCCCAGGCCATCAGACATATAACGCATCTATAGTGGGGATCCAGGCACTCTCCTCCGACCATAAACTCTCACTTTACGCGGATGACCTCCTGGTCTACGTCCAACAACCACACACGTCCCTCCCCTCCCTAATGCAGAAATTCTGCAGGTTCAGGGAATTTAGCAACTTTAAATTAAATATGTCTAAAACTGAGCCCCTTAATATATCCCTACCACATTCACGACCCTTACTCGAGTACAGGCTAACTTCCCCTTCCAATGGAGCTCCAGGGGCATCCTTATCTGGGGATAACGATCGTCTCAAATCTATCGGAGCTTCACGTTCTCAATTACCTCCCTTTACTGACCCTGGTTTGGTCGCATTAATACATTGAAAATGGACACCCCCCTAAACGACTTTATTTGTTTCAAACTGTGCCTATCTCCATCCTTAAACTGTGCCTATCTCCGTCCCTAAACTAAATACCCAGGGCGGGGTAGGCCTCCCTGACTTTGAGCTATACCACAAGGCGGCTCTGCTATCTAGGGTTCTTGAATGGATCCCTCACCCCTTCCCCAAAGCATCCACCATGGTGGAACAAGACCTGTCCACCCTTGACCTCTGGGCCCTACTCTGGGGCTATGGGCAACATCTACATTTACTCTCTACCACCTCCCCTTTGACAATCGCTGCCCTACACCTATGGTGCAAAAAAGGAATGCTCTCACTATTGTCCTCGGATCCCTCGCCCTTCACATCTTTGTTTGACCATCCTGCACTGCCTCAAGGCATGGGCTCCAACTCGGTAGGCCCCTACTCCCTCTCCACATGGCCAGTAGGGAGCTCATTTGTAGACCCCACCTCAGGCGCTCCTGCAGTGCCAAATGCCCAGGTCAACTGGCTAACAGCCCTCCGCATATCCTCCTTTTGTTCTGACCTCTTTTCATCTTCCCAAAGTCACAGATCCCTAACGGGATACGAACAGCTGTGCTCAAAAACACCCAGACATTTACTCTCTACCATGTACACACTACAACACGCACTGATACATGATCAACCCCCCTCTTACACCAGGAAGTGGTCCACGGATCTGGGAAAGGAACTCCGCTTGGTGGATTGGCAAAAGTCATAGCACAAATCCTCAATATCCTGTTACTCCCAAGAGAAAAACTTTAAACTTCTCTCCTGATGGTACAGGGACCCTCAATCTCTACATAAAATATTCCCGTCCGTACCTACCTCGTGTTGGAGATGCGGCTCGGCAGATGGAAGCTATCTCGATATATGGTGGGACTGTCAGTCCATTCAGCCCTTCTGGTAGCAGGTTTTTGCCATATACAGCAATCTATACGACCGGCCTTTGATGCCCTCCCCAGAGATAGCTTTACTATCTATGCTTCCTAGCTCCATAGCTTCCCAGAAACGCACCTTACTGCAATTCTTCTTGTCAGTCGCCAGACAGCTTATCCCCCTATTTTGGAAAACTACCACCACCCCCCCATTGACCTTATTGGTCTCCGCGGTCAATGACATAATGCGCATGGAAGAGATGCTGGCCCTTGATAATGACACCTTTTGACAAATTTAAGACCCTATGGCTCATTTGGATTGACTACTCTGCCTCGGACTCCCTAAAAGCCGTCCACCCTGATTCCATCATGCAGGTTTGATGCACCAGGGTCTGCTCAGTCCCCCTCTATCCCTGTATTCTCTTTCCCTTCTACTTCTTCCCTCTATTACTCTTTTCCCCCTCTCTCCCCCTGTTGTTATTCTTTTTTATTTATTTCACAGTCAGATGTAGTACTATACAATATTATTGGTCCTCACTGCTCCTCGTATAGAGTATGACCGTCTGCTCCTAGAAGGCGGCGGTGTGTTAGTGTCTACACTGGAAATGTTTCCAACGATATACAGAAAGTGTGACTTGCCTTGTATTACCCTATTTTGTGGACATCTGAAAGTTATCTTTATTATTTTATTCTGTTTAAAGCAATAAAAACATTTTTGACTCTAAACCACTCTAGTGTTGCTTTAAGGGGAAACATGTAAATGTGTTGGAATGGCCTAGTCAAAGCCCAGACCTCAATCCAATAGGAAATCTGTGGTCAGACTTAAAGATTGCTGCTTACAAGCGCAAACCATCCAACTTGAAGGAGCTGGAGCAGTTTTACAAGGAGGAATGGGCAAAAATCCCAGTGGTAAATGTGGCAAGCTCATAGAGACTTATCCAAAGGGACTTAGAGCTGTGATAGCCGCAAAAGGTGGCTCTACAAAGTATTGTCTTTAGGGGGGTGAATAGTTATGCACATTGACTTTTTCTGTTATTTTGTCCTATTTGTTGTTTGCTTCACAATAGAAAAAAAAACATCTTCAAAGTTGAGGGCATGTTCTGCAAATTAAATGGTGCAAATCCTCAAACAATCCATGTTAATTCCATACTTTTGCAAGGCACTGTAGTGCCTGGGGGACCCCCACGCCATTTTTGTTTCAAATTTTGGTGATGGGTTCCCCTTAACCACTTGCTGACCGCCGCACGCCGAAGTACGTCCCTTTTTTGGGGATGGACATCGTTGTTATGGCAGCAGCTAGCTGCCATAACCCCGGTATCCCTGTTTTCGGCCGGTGGTAGGCTAAAAGATAAAAGTGGTCTCTGCGCCGGAATCGCCGCGAGATCACTTGTATCGGTGGTGGGAGAGGAGCCCCCCCTCCCGCCGTGATCCGGTGCCCTCCGACACTTACCGGAGCCGTCGGCAGCGGCGGAGGCGATCGCGTCTGTTGCCTAGCTGTGCATGGAGACGAGTGAGGGGAAGATGGCCCACTTGTCTCCATGACACTGCAGGGCGGAAGCGACGTCAAAACGTCACTTCCGCCCATACGTCTTAAAGGCACATTTTTTTCAATGTCATTTTTTTAAATTACTTTTTTTTCTTTTTTTTTATTGCATTTTAGTGTAAATATGAGATCTGAGGTCTTTTTGACCCCAGATCTCATATTTAAGAGGACCTGTCATGCTTTTTTCTATTACAAGGGATGTTTACATTCCTTGTAATAGGAATAAAAGTGACACATTTTTTTTTTTTAAATGCCCCGTACACACGGTCGGACATTGATCGGACATTCCGACAACCAAATCCTAGGATTTTTTCCGACAGATGTTGGCTCAAACTTGTTTTGCGTACACACGGTCGCACAAAGTTGTTGGAATTTCCGATCCCCAAGAACGCGGTGACGTCAACCACGTACGACAAGACTAGAAAAGGCCATTTCAGAACCAAGCGCGGCACCCTTTGGGCTCCTTTTGCTAATCTCGTATTAGTAAAAGTTTGGTGAGAGACGATTCGCGCTTTTTCGGACTCGTGGCTTTCAGATCGTTTTCTGCGGTTCAGTTTGTGCTTGTGGGTTTGTATCTGCTCTTCAGTGCGTGCAAGCAAGCTACGCGTGACTTTCATTAGTCATTGTGTTCTTGTTCGTTCGTTGCTGTTTTTCAGGTCGCTCTTCACAGGTCTTGCTGTTTTTCAGTGCGTTCTGTTACTTCGTTCTGAGCAGCCGACCGTTTTCTAGCCATGTTGCGTATACGCACTCCTCGTAGAGTTCGTGCTGTGCGGGGGCTTGGTGTTGGGGTCCTTACCTTGACACAAGTCCAGTCCATGAACAGGGTGGGGAGCTGACCCCCTATATTAGCAGGCAGGACACCTGCATGAGGCAAGCCATCACTGCAGAGCAGAGGCTCGTCGCCACCCTGCGGTACTTGGCAACGGGAAGAAGCCTGCAGGACTTGAAGTTTTCGACAGGCATCCCCCCCCAGGCTCTAGGGATCATTATCCCAGAGACCTGTTCTGCCATCATCCAGGTCCTGCAGAAGGAGTATATTAAGGTATGATTTTTATCCTTTAATATCACATTTTATTGTATTTAATGTTTGATAATGTATTCTATTTCTTTCCCCATTCCCTAATTACCATGATTGGAATATGCTGTGAATGTCCCCTTTGTCCTCATGCATGCTGGATTTTTATCTAATTATTTTTTTGTCCTTCATACATATTTGCCTTCACTTACCTCCCCAGCATGGTCTACAGGCCCTATATTCACCTAATGTAGTCACTTAACAATGTATTTTGTCAGCTCCATAGTAGTGCTTTACCCCAAACACCCCCTAAACTGTTTTAAAATGTGATTGGTGCTTTAAATTCAGGCAGAGTGCCAGAGGCTTTTTTGTTGGGGTTACCCCAAATCATTTTTAACCCTTCCTCCCCCCAACTGCTAAGTCAGCTGATACCAATTCTCTATCTATCCTCAATCATCTATCTGCTGACTTTGCCAAACCCATACACACTATACCCATCTCTTTTGTGCTCAGATATATGCATGAATTCCCCAAAGCATGTAGTGCAAGGGCCTGCCTGTATACTTTCAAATGGTACTGTTTCAAGTTTTTGTATCCTATTATTATCTTGATAGGTAATAGCAGAATGTCCAAATGTGCTCAAATGTGTACAATGTGTATTTATATCTTTGTATTATGACACTTCTTACCTGTCCAGTGGGCTGCCAATAGTGTAACTAAGGAGGGGCTCACCCCCTATAATGTTAGAAATGGCCCATGAGAGGGGGTGGGGGAGGGGGAATCTGATAGGTGTACCTTATACTTTGGTGTTTAAAAATTCCCATTAATAAATGTTATCTTGATGTTGGCCAAGAATGTTTGTGTCTAATCTGCTTTCCATGTTTTAATGTGCAAAAAGACTAATTTTTTTTTTCCTCCACAGTTTCCTTCCATGCCACAGGAATGGCAGACTGTGGCCTCCCACTTTGCCCAGCGGTGGGACTTTCCTAACTGCGGAGGGGCAATTGATGGGAAGCATGTCCACATCGTCCCACCACCCAACATGGGGTCATACTATTATAATTATAAAGGGTTCAATAGTATTGTGATGTTGGCGGTGGTGTGATGTTGGCGGTGGTGTCGGCTAATTATGAGTTCCTGTATGTGGACGTGGGGAAGAATGGCCGGATGTCCGATGGTGGAGTCATCGCCCAGACGGAGTTTTACAGGCATCTCTAGAATGGCAGCTTGGACTTGCCACCTCCAGAAGACAATGTGGAAGGACTCCCATTCGTCTTCGTTGCGGATGAAGCCTTTGCGCTGGGGGACCACCTTATGCGGCCATTCCCGATGAGGACCCTCACCCCGGACCAGAGGGTTTTTAATTACCAGCTGGCCAGAGCCAGAAGAGTGGTGGAGAACACATTTGGAATCATGGCCAGCCGATTCCGCCTATTTCTTACACCCATCCATATGGCGGAGTATAAACTGAATCATATAATCCTGGCGTGCTGTGTTCTACATAACTTTTTACAGCAACTTTCTGCCAACTATGCTGGCTCAGTTGGGCCTGAGGCCGGAATTATAAATGAAACAACCCTGACGGCGCTTGAAAGTGGCCGTCCTGGCTTGCCCTCCCTGAGTGCCCGTGATGTCCGGCTAAGATACCTTGAGTTCTTTGGAGGTAGGGGGGCCATCCATATGCCAGACAATTTGTGAAACCTTGATCAAATAAAAAAAAAATTAAGCAAATCTTTGGTGACATTTACTGCTTGTGTTTGTTTTAGCTGACCCTGACCGAAATGTGGTGAGTCCTGAAAATGGCGTGATTGAGTAACCTTACAAAGCACGGTTGGATGTTATTTACTAAAGGCAAAGACACTTTGCACTACAAGTGCACTTGAAAATGCACTGAAACTGCACTTGTAGTGCAAAGTGGATTTTCCCTTAAGAAATAACACCCATTGTCACAGAAAGCAGCAATTAGATCACCACAAAAGTGTTGTAGCGTTGAGACAATAATCCACACATTCTTGATTAACAATCTTTTTAATACCTGCACAATCACATGTGCATTTAGAAAAGGTTTTTAAAACAAACCAACATGTTTGTTGTATAACAATTTTTGGGGTGGCATTATCAAAAATAGAAATGTCCATTTAAGATAAAACAGGCATGTTTCAAAACAACAAGAAAGACACAAATCTTGAACTTACAAAGTTCACATTTGGTAGAACTTGAAGGCAATATCAGACATGAGTATTTACAAACTGAGTTTGATATTGCGTTCAGATGGGGTGAAGTCACCCCAGGAAAAGCCAAATTTTGAAGATGCACACCAATTTACGAATGTCAACATGTGCTAGCTGCCATCACGGGGGATCAAGGGACATGTTTTGGGGGAGCAACCCCTCTCAGCTACTTTATTATTGAGGAAGGGGTTGCACCCCCAAAACGCGTCCATTGATCTCCCGTGATGGCAGATAGCACATATTGACACACTGTGTGCATCTTCAAAATTTGGCTTTTCGAAAAATCGCTAAAACATTTTTAACATTGTAGCACACAAAAGACAAAGGGAATTGGAGTGGTTTTAACCACTTGCCGACCGCCTCACGCCTATATACGTGAGCAGAGCGGCACGGGCAGGCAAAATCACGTACCTGGAACGTGATTGCCTTCCCGCGGGCGGGGGGTCCGATCGGACCCCCCCCCCCGGTGCCAGCTGCGGTCGGCATTTGGCTGGGAGAGTTGGGAGACGAGGGGGAGGCCATCCGATCGTGGCCCCCCCTCGCGATCGCTCCCAGCCAATGAGAAACATCCCCTGCCTCTGTATAGTACACAGAGGCAGAGGATGTGATGTCATCTCTCCTCGGCTCGGGAGTTTCCGTTCCGGGCCGAGGAGAGATGACATGTAAGTAAGTGCACAACAAAAACATACACAGTAGAACATGCCAGGCACACTAAACACCCCGATCCCCCCCCGATCGCCCCCCGATCCCCCCCCAATCACCCCCCCTGTCACAAACTGACACCAAGCAGGTTTTTTTTTTCTGATTACTGCATAGTGTCAGTTTGTGACAGTTAGCAGTGGTAGGACAGTTAGTATTACCCCCCTCTAGGTCTAGGGTACCCCCCTAACCCCCCCTAATAAAGTTTTAACCCCTTGATCACTCCCCCTCACCAGTGTCGCTAAGCGATCATTTTTCTGATCGCTGTATTAGTGTCACTGGTTCCGCTAGTTAGGGACGTAAATATTTAGGTTCGCCATCAGCGTTTTATAGCTTCAGGGACCCCCATATACTACCTAATAAATGTTTTAACCCCTTGATTGCCCCCTAGTTAATCCTTTCACCAGTGATCACCGTATAACCGTTACGGGTGACGCTGGTTAGTTCGTTTATTTTTTATAGTGTCAGGGCACCCGCCGTTTATTACCAAATAAAGGTTTAGCCCCCTATTCGCCCGGCGGTGATATGCGTCGCCCCAGGCAGCGTCAGATTAGCGCCAGTACCGCTAACACCCACGCACGCAGCATACGCCTCCCTTAGTGGTATAGTATCTGATCGCATCAATATCTGATCCGATCAGATCTATACTAGCGTCCCCAGCAGTTTAGGGTTCCCAAAAACGCAGTGTTAGCGGGATCAGCCCAGATACCTGTTAGCACCTGCGTTTTGCCACTCCGCCCAGCCTAGCCCAGCCCACCCAAGTGCAGTATCGATCGATCACTGTCACTTACAAGGCACTAAACGCATAACTGCAGCGTTCGCAGAGTCAGGCCTGATCCCTGCGATCGCTAACAGTTTTTTTGGTAGCGTTTTGGTGAACTGGCAAGCACCAGCCCCAGGCAGCGTCAGGTTAGCGCCAGTACCGCTAACGCCCACGCACGCACCGTACACCTCCCTTAGTGGTATAGTATCTGAACGGATCAATATCTGATCAGATCTATACTAGCGTCCCCAGCAGTTTAGGGTTCCCAAAAACGCAGTGTTAGCGGGATCAGCACAGATACCTGCTAGCACCTGCGTTTTGCCCCTCCGCCCGGCCCAGCCCAGCCCACCCAAGTGCAGTATCGATCGATCACTGTCACTTACAAAACACTAAACGCATAACTGCAGCGTTCGCAGAGTCAGGCCTGATCCCTGCGATCGCTAACAGTTTTTTTGGTAGCGTTTTGGTGAACTGGCAAGCACCAGCGGCCTAGTACACCCCGGTCGTAGTCAAACCAGCACTGCAGTAACACTTGGTGACGTGGCGAGTCCCATAAGTGCAGTTCAAGCTGGTGAGGTGGCAAGCACAAGTAGTGTCCCGCTGCCACCAAAAAGACAAACACAGGCCCGTCGTGCCCATAATGCCCTTCCTGCTGCATTCGCCAATCCTAATTGGGAACCCACCACTTCTGCAGCGCCCGTACTTCCCCCATTCACATCCCCAACCAAATGCAGTCGGCTGCATGAGAGGCATTTTTATGTCCTCCCGAGTACCCCTACCCAACAAACCCCCCTAAAATAGATGTCGTGTCTGCAGCAAGCGCGGATATAGGCGTGACACCCGCTATTATTGTCCCTCCTGTCCTGACAATCCTGGTCTTTGCATTGGTGAATGTTTTGAACGCTACCATTCACTAGTTGAGTATTAGCGTAGGGTACAGCATTCCACAGACTAGGCACACTTTCACAGGGTCTCCCAAGATGCCATCGCATTTTGAGAGACCCGAACCTGGAACCGGTTACCGTTATAAAAGTTATAAGTTTGCAAAAAAAACACAAACAAAAATAAAAAAAAATAGTTGTTGTTTTATTGTTCTCTCTCTCTCTATTCTCTCTCTATTGTTCTGCTCTTTTTTACTGTATTCTATTCTGCAATGTTTTATTGTTATTATGTTTTATCATGTTTGCTTTTCAGATATGCAATTTTTTATACTTTACCGTTTATTGTGCTTTATTGTTAACCATTTTTTTGTCTTCAGGTACGCCATTCACGACTTTGAGTGGTTATACCAGAATGATGCCTGCAGGTTTACGTATCATCTTGGTATCATTCTTTTCAGCCAGCGGTCGGCTTTCATGTAAAAGCAATCCTAGTGGCTAATTAGCCTCTAGACTGCTTTTACAAGCAGTGGGAGGGAATGCCCCCCCCCCACCGTCTTCCGTGTTTTTCTCTGGCTCTCCTGTCTCAACAGGGAACCTGAGAAAGCAGCCGGTGATTCAGCCAGCTGACCATAGAGCTGATCAGAGACCAGAGTGGCTCCAAACATCTCTATGGCCCAAGAAACTGGAAGCTACGAGCATTTTATGACTTAGATTTCGCCGGATGTAAACAGCGCCATCGGGAAATTGGGAAAGCATTTTATCACACCGATCTTGGTGTGGTCAGATGCTTTGAGGGCAGAGGAGAGATCTAGGGTCTAATAGACCCCAATTTTTTCAAAAAAGAGTACCTGTCACTACCTATTGCTATCATAGGGGATATTTACATTCCCTGAGATAACAATAAAAATGATTTAAAAAAAAATGAAAGGAACAGTTTAAAAATAAGATAAAAAAGCAAAAAAATAATAAAGAAAAAAAAAAAAAAAAAAAAAAAAAAGCACCCCTGTCCCCCCTGCTCTCGCGCTAAGGCGAACGCAAGCGTCGGTCTGGCGTCAAATGTAAAAAGCAATTGCACCATGCATGTGAGGTATCACCGCGAAGGTCAGATCGAGTGCAGTATTTTTAGCAGTAGACCTCCTCTGTAAATCTAAAGTGGTAACCTGTAAAGGCTTTTAAAGGCTTTTAAAAATGTATTAATTTTGTTGCCACTGCACGTTTGTGCGCAATTTTAAAGCATGTCATGTTTGGTATCCATGTACTCGGCTTAAGATCATCTTTTTTATTCCATCAAACATTTGGGCAATATAGTGTGTTTTAGTGCATTAAAATTTAAAAAAGTGTGTTTTTACCACAAAAAATGCGTTTGAAAAATCGCTGCGCAAATACCGTGTGAAAAAAAAAAATGAAACACCCACTATTTTAATCTGTAGGGCATTTGCTTTAAAAAAATATATAATGTTTGGGGGTTCAAAGTAATTTTCTTGCAAAAAAAATAATTTTTTCACGTAATCAAAAAGTGTCAGAAAGGGTTTTGTCTTCAAGTGGTTAGAAGAGTGGGTGATGTGTGACATAAGCTTCTAAATGTTGTGCATAAAATGCCAGGACAGTTCAACCCCCCCCCAATAACCCCATTTTGGAAAGTAGACACCCCAAGCTATTTGCTGAGAGTCATGTCGAGTCCATGGAATATTTTATATTGTGACACAAGTTGCGGGAAAGAGACAAATTTTTTTTTTTTTTTTTTTGCACAAAGTTGTCACTAAATGATATATTGCTCAAACATGCCATGGGGATATGTGGAATTGCACCCCAAAATACATTCTGCTGCTTCTCCTGAGTACGGGGATACCACATGTGTGGGACTTTTTGGGAGCCTAGCCGCGCACGGGACCCCGAAAACCAAGCACCGCCTTCAGGCTTTCTAAGGGCGTAAATTTTTGATTTCACTCTTCACTGCCTATCACAGTTTCGGAGGCCATGGAATGCCCAGGTGGCACAAACCCCCCCCCCAAATGGCCCCATTTTGGAAAGTAGACACCCCAAGCTATTTGCTGAGAGGTATAGTGAGTATTTTGCAGACCTCACTTTTTGTCACAAAGTTTTGAAAATTGAAAAAAGAAAAAAAAATTTTTTTTTCTGGTCTTTCTTCATTTTCAAAAACAAATGAGAGCTGCAAAATACTCACCATGCCTCTCAGCAAATAGCTTGGGGTGTCTACTTTCCAAAATGGGGTCATTTGGGGGGGTTTTGTGCCATCTTGGCATTTTATGGCCTTCAAAACTGTGATAGGTAGTGAGGCGTGAAATCAAAAATTTATGCCCTTAGAAATCCTGAAGGCGGTGCTTGGTTTTCGGGGCCCCGTACGCGGCTAGGCTCCCAAAAAGTCCCACACATGTGGTATCCCCATACTCAGGAGAAGCAGCTGACTGTATTTTGGGGTGCAATTCCACATAGGCCCATGGCCTGTGTGAGCAATATATCATTTAGTGACAACTTTTTGTACATTTTTTTTTTTTTGTCATTATTCAATCACTTGGGACAAAAAAAATAAATATTCAATGGGTTCAACATGCCTCTCAGCAATTTCCTTGGGGTGTCTACTTTCCAAAATGGGGTCATTTGTGGGGGTTTTGTACTGCCCTGCCATTTTAGCACCTCAAGAAATGACATAGGCAGTCATAAACTAAAAGCTGTGTAAATTACAGAAAATGTACCCTAGTTTGTAGACGCTATAACTTTTGCGCAAACCAATAAATATACGCTTATTGACATTTTTTTTACCAAAGACATGTGGCCGAATACATTTTGGCCTAAATGTATGACTAAAATTTAGTTTATTGGATTTTTTTTATAACAAAAAGTAGAAAATATCATTTTTTTTCCAAATTTTCGGTCTTTTTCCGTTTATAGCGCAAAAAATAAAAACGGCAGAGGTGATCAAATACCATCAAAAGAAAGCTCTATTTGTGGGAAGAAAAGGACGCAAATTTCTTTTGGGTACAGCATTGCATGACCGCGCAATTGGCAGTTAAAGCGATGCAGTACCGAATTGTAAAAAGTGCTCTGGTCAGGAAGGGGGTAAATCCTTCCGGGGCTGAAGTGGTTAAACTCTCCCCAAAACATCAATGATGTTCTTATTTTTTTGAATAACATCATTGATGTTTTTCTTGAGGTTTTCCAATGCAACATTACACCCCATGATCTCCCCAATCAGGATCTGGGCACTTTCCGAGGTGAAAGGCTCTGGATCCACAACATCATGATCACCTAAAAAGAGAGAAACCAAAAAAAAAACAGGTATTATAAATATGCCGGCATCCATCTCTTACCTGAGCCTGTGGTCTCAGACACTCACCTGTTGTGGTGACTAGTTCCACCATGTCTTCCTCCTCCTGCTCTTCTTGTGTTTGGGGTATTTCCCCTTCTTCCAGAGGTCGGGGGTCTCTGGTCTCCTCGGATGAGGGGTGTCCTCCGAGTCTTTTCTCCCCTATGTAAAACAAAAATGGTATACTTGGCACACAGATATTTGATGGCAGAACTATAAATATGAAACATTGCTTGGAAGTGGGGTACAATTGTCTATTTTGGCAGAGTTCCAAGATGTAGAATTTTGAGTGTCCTTTGTCAAGCTTCAATACTTTACCTGTTTGGTACAAGCTTCACAGATGGAGACACCCCTATAGTATACACTGGAGCACCTGTGTGGGCCCCCTAATAAAAAGGGTGTTCTTGTGTCCCACACAAGTGCTCCAGCGTCCAGATGTGAAAACAGCTGCTGAGTGTCCTCTCCTTACACAGAATCTAGTTTGCATTTCATTCTAGTAACAAACCCATCTACACAACCAAATTATTTTCATACAAGTAGGCCCTAAAAAATGTGGGCAAATGCATATGGCCAAAACAATGGTGTTTTATAGGCCGAAAGAAAAATGTTTAATACGAATAATGTGCCCATGAACATGAAAGTTGCCATTTTAAACTGTAGAACACTTAAGAAAAGCACATGGAGCAGCACGAATGTAATAAAGACAAAAAGAATAGGAACACAGCACAACTACTTACTTTTTTGCAGCACTCTCCGGATCTTTCTGTACTGCTCGTGTTCGCGTAATTTCAGGTCCGACCACCGCTTCCTGAGCTGATCTTTCGATCGACCTACCCCGAAATTCCGTTGCAGACTTTTGACCACTTTCGCCATGATCTTGGCCTTTCGGACATTGGGGTTGGGGTAAGGTCCATACTTCCCATCATAGTTGGCATTCTTCAGGATGTCCACCATCTCCAACATCTCCCCAAAGGACATATTTGAGGCCTTAAATCGTCTCCTTCTGGATCGGGACGTTTCCGGATCCGGGCTTTCCTCCTCCTCATTGCTATAATTAGCACGCACCTGCTGTGTCTCCGCCATGTGCTCTTCCCCCACTGCGCCGAACGAAAAGGGGCGGGGAATAGACTAGAAAGAACATCAGGGGCGGGCGGAGTTACACGCATGCGCAGTATGTATAAAGCGTAACACGCGTGCATAGTACGTACGATCTGTGAGCGGAGGAAGGAGTATCGGAGGCGCCGATCGTGATAACGGAGGTAAGAGCCAAACTTGGGCCTATACTGCTTCTAGATTGAGGCCTATATTGTAACAAGATTAGGAGAGTTTTGCCTGACATTAGGGTTTGTCTTGTGTTGTGTCCTGCAGTGAAAATGGATATCTTGAAAGATACCGACTTTATGGCAATCTTCATAGATATGTTCAGGGAGCTGCCTTGTCTTTGGGAGATAGACCACCCACATTATAAGTACCAAACAAAGAGGAAGGCAGCACTGGATCAATTGCTGGAATTTGGGAAGCAGGTGATCCCCACGGCAGACATCACCTATTTAAAGATCCTAATTGGTGGCCTGAGGAGCACTTATCTAAGGGAGCACAAGAAGGTCCAGGATTCCCAGAGATCCGGAGCAGCAGATGATATCTATCTTCCCAGGATGTGGTACTATGACAGGTTGCATTTTCTGGCAGGTCAGAGTGAACCCAGGTCATCACTCTCCAGTCTTCCTTCCACGATTCCTTCCCCCCAGCTGAGGCTTCTGACGCCCAACCTGGGCCTTCCAGGCAGCAACATGTGGAGGAGCCCAGCTTGAGCCAGGTATAGCATTTTTCTAAATATTTCTGGTTGTCCAATCAATGATGTTAACTAGCTGTTAGTTTGGAGTACTAATTTATGATTGTGATTGATGATGCAAAAACTAAAACCATGTCCCTTTTTCATACACAGGGAAGTCTCAGCCAGGAGGTGGCCGGGCCGAGCAGGCTGCCTGATATGCAGGTCCCTCCCATCCACCTGCAAAGAGAAAATGGCAGGAAGAGGAGTACCCTGGAGGAGGCTGCCATAGGCCTCTTTTGGAAGGCTACAGAGGCCCTGAGAGCCCCCCACACTGTGGAGGACGACTTTGCTGGCATAATTGCCTGCAAAATGCAGCGGATGGAGGAGGGTCAACACCGCATGTGTGAGTCCTTAATGTTGGAAGCTCTCAATAAGGGGTTGAGGGGCCAAATAACATCTGCTACCCACATTTGTGACCTCACACATGGTCCTCCTCCCCCAGGTCCTACTCCTCCTCCTCCTCCAGGTCCTACTAGTCCTCCTCCTCCTCCAGGTCCTACTCCTCCTCCTGCCACATCTCCTACAGCAGAGCCACAGCCAGGAAGGAAGCGTGGAAAGAAGACCAGAAAGTGATGACCCTGGGTTCAGTCTGGTCTGGCAAAAGATGCAGCCTCTTGTAGTACCACAGCCTGGGGACACAGATGTCATCTGCTGCTTTCCGGATCTCTGGGACTTCTGGACCAGACTGCACTTCCTTACATATGGACTCCTCAGGCCACCAATTTTGATGTTAAAGAATTGATGTCTGCCCTGGGGGTCCAAGGCTTCGCTAATTTCTGCTGTTTCTCCAGCGTTGCCTCCCTCTTTGTATGGTTCTGAGCCCTTAATAAAGGAATTTTTGTTTCAATTATACTTGCCTATGTGTTTTTTCCTTAAAAAAGGACAGTTTGTTTGTGAGGATTCAGGTACATTTCAAAAATACAATGTGAAATTAACAAGGGACACCAAACAATCTCCTTGAGATTAAATAATACAAGATATCAATGGTGTTGTGGTAACTTGACACACAAAACACACACAAAAATATTCTGGAGTAAAACTAAAAATAAATTAAAACAAAGATCAGCCTTGAAAAAAATACAAACCTAAAAAAAAAAAAAAATCTGCCTTTAAAAAAAATAAATAAATAAAACAACCCAAAAATAATTTTGTCAGATGTGACAAATCAAAATATATTGAGGGAATCCCGATAAATAATAAAGAAAGAAGTTTGTGAGAAGTCTGTGTGAATATGAGCAGCAAAACTACTTCATTCTTCTCACATTATAAAGAAGAAGAAAGTGCGCTGTATTAAACCATTTTTAACATTGCACCGTGACGAAAGTGTTGTATCCATTGCGAACGCTAATTTTACCAGACCGAGCTGTTCCGTCTCTGAATTTCTTCTGAGCATGCGTGGCACTTTGTGCGTCGGAACTGGCCACACACGGTCGGAATTGACGCGATCAGATTTTGTTGTCGGAAAATTTTATAGCCTGCTCTCAAACTTTGTGTGTCGGAAAATGTCCGATGGAGCCCACACACGGTCGGAATTTCCGACAACACGCTCCGATCGGACATTTTCCATCAGAAAATCCGACCGTGTGTACGGGGCATAACAGTGTAAAAATAAATAAAATCATGTAAAATAAATAAGAAAAAGAAAAAATTTTTTTTTTAAATGCCCTGTTCCGACGAGCTTGCGCGCAGAAGCGAGCGCATATATGAGTAGCGCCCGCATATGAAAACAGTGGTCAAACCACACATGTGAGGTATCGCCATGATCGTTTGAGTGAGAGCAATAATTCTAGCCCTAGACCTCCTCTATAACGCAAAACATGCAACCTGTAGAGCTTTTTAAACGTCGCCTATGGAGATTTTTGAGGGTAAAAGTTTGACGCCATTCCACGAGCGGGCGCAATTTTGAAGCGTGACATGTTGGGTATCAATTTACTCGGCGTAACATTATCTTTCACAATATAAAAGAAAAATTGGGCTATCTTCACTGATGTCTTATTTTTTTATTCAAAAAAAGTGAATTTTTTCCAAAAAAAGCTCGCTTGTAAGACCGCTGTGCAAATACGGTGTGAAAAAAAGTTTTGCAATGACCGCTATTTTATTCTTTAGGGTGTTAGAAAAAAAACAATAATAATGTTTGGGGGTTCTAAGCAATTTTCTAGCAAAAAAACTGTTTTAAACATGTAAACGCCTAAATTCCAAAACGAGGCTGGTCCTTAAGTAGTTAATATTCATACCAGACCCAAAGGGCCTGGTATGGATTTTGGGGGGGGGGGGACATCCACACCGTTTTTTTTAATGATTTTTATCTATATTGCTAGGATCCGACAATGCATTACAGCAACAAGCAGTTTTAAATGACATTTGTTCCTTCAGAAATGTCATTTTGCTGTGGTACTGTTATAAACATGGGAAAGATGCGCTAATTTACAGGCAGACTAAGGAGACCCCCCAGGCACGATATTTAAAGGAATATTACATTTTTATTGTTTAACTTCACGGCCATTTTTTAAACTTTTTTGCATTGATACATGTCACCTGGGGCAAGACCTGGTTCCCCAAACACTTTTTATGGCAATAACTTGCATATAAGCCTTTAACCACTTGACGACCGCCGCGCGACGATATACGTCCACAGAGCGGCACGGGCAGGCAAAAGGACATACATATATGTCCTTGCCTTCCCGCGGGTAGGGGGGTCCGATCGGACCCCCCCCCGGTGCCAGCGGCGGTCATCTTTGGTCTGGGAGCGTTCAGTGATGAGGGGGAGGCCATTCGATCGTGGCCCCCCCCCTCGCGATCGCTCTCAGCCAATGAGAATCCTCCCCTGCCTGTGTTTTTTTTTCTGATTACTGCATGGTGTCAGTTTGTGACAGTTAGTGTGTTAGGGCAGTTACTGTTAGCCCCCTTTTGGTCTAGGGTACCCCCCTAACCCCCCCTAATAAAGTTTTAACCCCTTGATCACCCCCTGTCGCCAGTGTCACTAAGCGATCATTTTTCTGATCGCTGTATTAGTGTCACTGGTGACGCTAGTTAGGGACGTAAATATTTAGGTTCGCCGTCAGCGTTTTATCCCCATATACTACCTAATAAATGTTTTAACCCCTTAATTGCCCCTAGTTAACCCTTTCACCACTGATTACAATATAACCGTTACGGGTGACGCTGGTTAGTTCGTTTATTTTTTATAGTGTCAGGGCACCCGCCGTTTATTACCGAATAAAGGTTTAGCCCCCTGATCGCCCAGCGGTGATATGCATCGCCCCAGGCAGCGTCAGATTAGCGCCAGTACTGCTAACACCCACGCACGCAGCATACGCCTCCCTTAGTGGTATAGTATCTGAACGGATCAATATCTGATCCGATCAGATCTATACTAGCGTCCCCAGCAGTTTAGGGTTCCCAAAAACGCAGCGTTAGCGGGATCAGCCCAGATACCTGCTAGCACCTGCGTTTTGCCCCTCCGCCCGGCCCAGCCCAGCCCACCCAAGTGCAGTATTGATCGATCACTGTCACTTACAAAACAATAAACGCATAACTGCAGCGTTCTCAGAGTCAGGCCTGATCCCTGCGATCGCTAACAGTTTTTTTGGTAGCATTTTGGTGAACTGGCAAGCACCAGCCCCAGGCAGCGTCAGGTTAGCGCCAGTACCGCTAACACCCACGCACACACCGTACACCTCCCTTAGTGGTATAGTATCTGATCGGATCAATATCTGATCTGATCAGATCTATACTAGCGTCCCCAGCAGTTTAGGGTTCCCAAACACGCAGTGTTAGCGGAATCAGCCCAGATACCTGCTAGCACCTGCATTTTGCCCCTCCGCCCGGCCCAGCCCAGCCCACCCAAGTGCAGTATCGATCGATCACTGTCACTTACAAAACACTAAACGCATAACTGCAGCGTTCGCAGAGTCAGGCCTGATCCCTGCGATCGCTAACAGTTTTTTTGGTAGCGTTTTGGTAAACTGGCAAGCACCAGCGGCCTAGTACACCCCGGTCGTAGTCAAACCAGCACTGCAGTAACACTTGGTGACGTGGCGAGTCCCATAAGTGCAGTTCAAGCTGGTGAGGTGGCAAGCACAAGTAGTGTCCTGCTGCCACCAAGAAGAAGACAAACAGTCCTGTTGTGCCCATAATGCCCTTCCTGCTGCATTCGCCAATCCTAATTGGGAACCCACCACTTCTGCAGCACCCGTATTTCCCCCATTCACATCCCCAACCAAATGCAGTCGGCTGCATTTTCTTTATGTCCTCCCGAGTACCCCTACCCAACGAACCCCCCCAAAAAAGATGTTGTGTCTGCAGCGCGGATATAGGCGTGACACCCGCTATTATTGTCTCTCCTGCCCTGACAATCCTGGTCTTTGCATTGGTGAATGTTTTGAACGCTACCATTCACTAGTTGAGTATTAGTGTAGGGTACAGCACTGCACAGACTAGGCGCACTTTCACAGGGTCTCCCAAGATGCCATCGCATTTTGAGAGACCCGAACCTGGAACCGGTTACAGTTATAAAAGTTAGTTACAAAAAAAAGTGTAAAAAAAAAAAATACATATATATATAAAATTAAAAAAAATAGTTGTCGTTTTATTGTTCTCTCTCTCTCTATTCTCTCTCTATTGTTCTGCTCTTTTTTACTGTATTCTATTCTGCAATGTTTTATTGTTATTATGTTTTATCATGTTTGCTTTTCAGGTATGCAATTTTTTATACTTTACCGTTTACTGTGTTTTATTGTTAACCATTTTTTTGTCTTCAGGTACGCCATTCACGACTTTGAGTGGTTATACCAGAATGATGCCTGCAGGTTTAGGTATCATCTTGGTATCATTCTTTTCAGCCAGCGGTCAGCTTTCATGTAAAAGCAATCCTAGCGGCTAATTAGCCTCTAGACTGCTTTTACAAGCAGTGAGAGGGAATGCCCCCCCACCGTATTCCGTGTTTTTCTCTGGCTCTCCTGTCTCAACAGGGAACCTGAGAATGCAGCCGGTGATTCAGCCAGCTGACCATAGAGCTGATCAGAGACCAGAGTGGCTCCAAACATCTCTATGGCCTAAGAAACCGGAAGCTACGAGCATTTCATGACTTAGATTTCGCCGGATGTAAACAGCGCCATTGGGAAATTGGGAAAGCATTTTATCACACCGATCTTGGTGTGGTCAGATGCTTTGAGGGCAGAGGAGAGATCTAGGGTCTAATAGACCCCAATTTTTTCAAAAAAGAGTACCTGTCACTACCTATTGCTATCATAGGGGATATTTACATTCCCTGAGATAACAATAAAAATGATTAAAAAAAATGAAAGGAACAGTTTAAAAATAAGATAAAAAAGCAAAAAAATAATAAAGAAAAAAAAAGCACCCCTGTCTCCCCCTGCTCTTGTGCAAAGGCGAACGCAAGTGTCGGTATGGCGTGAAATGTAAACCGCAATTGCACCATGCATGTGAGGTGTCACCGCAAACGTCAGATCGAGGGCAGTAATTTTAGCAGTAGATTTCCTCTGTAAATCTAAAGTGGTATTCTGTAAAGGCTTTTAAAGGCTTTTAAAAATGTATTTAGTTTGTCGCCACTCCGTTTGTGCGCAATTTTAAAGCATGTCATGTTTGGTATCCATGTACTCGGCCTAAGATCATCTTTTTTATTTCATCAAACATTTGCACAAAGTTGTCACTAAATGATATATTGCTCAAACATGCCATGGGAATATGTGAAATTACACCCCAAAATACATTCTGTTGCTTCTCCTGAGTACGGGAATACCACATGTGTGAGACTTTTTGGGAGCCTAGCCACGTACGGGACCCCGAAAACCAAGCACCTCCTTCAGGCTTTCTAAGGGCGTAAATTTTTTATTTCACTCTTCACTGCCTATCACAGTTTCGGAGGCCATGGAATGCCCAGGTGGCACAAAACCCCCCCAAATGACCCCATTTTGGAAAGTAGACACCCCAAGCTATTTGCTGAGAGGTATAGTGAGTATTTTGCAGACCTCACTTTTTGTCACAAAGTTTTGAAAATTGAAAAAATAAAAAAAAAATGTTTTTTCTTGTCTTTCTGCATTTTCAAAAACAAATGAGAGCTGCAAAATACTCACCATGCCTCTCAGCAAATAGCTTGCGGTGTCTACTTTCCAAAATGGGGTCATTTGGGGGGGTTTTTTGCCACCTGGGCATTCCATGGCCTCCGAAACTGTGATAGGCAGTGAAGAGTGAAATCAAAAATGTACGCCCTTAGAAAGCCTGAAGGCGGTGATTGGTTTTCGGGGCCCCGTATGCGGCTAGGCTCCCAAAAAGTCCCACACATGTGGTATCCCCGTACTCAGGAGAAGCAGCTGAATGTATTTTGATGTGCAATTCCACATAGGCCCATGGCCTGTGTGAGCAATATATCATATAGTGACAACTTTTTGTAAATATTTTTTATTTATTTTTTTTGTCATTATTCAATCACTTGGGACAAAAAAAATAAATATTCAATGGGTTCAACATGCCTCTCAGTAATTTCCTTCGGGTGTCTACTTTCCAAAATGGGGTCATTTGGAGGGGTTTTGTACTGCCCTGCCATTTTAGCACCTCAAGAAATGACATAGGCAGTCATAAACTAAAAGCTGTGTAAATTACAGAAAATGTACCCTAGTTTGTAGACGCTATAACTTTTGCGCAAACCAATAAATATACGCTTATTGACTTTTTTTTACCAAAGACATGTGGCCGAATACATTTTGGCCTAAATGTATGACTAAAATTGAGTTTATTGGATTTTTCTTATAACAAACAGTAGAAAATATCATTTTTTTTTCAAAATTTTCGGTCTTTTTCCGTTTATAGCGCAAAAATAAAAATGGCAGAGATGATCAAATACCATCAAAAGAAAGCTCTATTTGTGGGAAGAAAAGAACGTAAATTTCATTTGGGTACAGCATTGCATGACCGCGCAATTAGCAGTTAAAGCGACGCAGTGCCAAATTGGAAAAAGTCCTCTGGTCCTTAGGCAGCATAATGGTCCGGGGCTGAAGTGGTTAAAATGAGCACTCTTGATTTTTCACGTTCGCATCCCATTGACTTTAACGGTGTTCATACACATTTTTTGCCTGTTTGCATGTTCTGCTGCGAACCAAACACAGGGGGGGTGTTCGGCTTATCCCTAATGCTGACTATGACCCTAAGAACACCATCCCTACAGTCAAGCACGGAGGTGGAAACATAATGCTTTAGGGCTGTTTCTCTACTAAAGGTACGGCCGAATTTGCCGCATTGAGGGGCCAATGGATGGGGCCTTGTATTGTAAAATCTTGGATGAGAACCTTTTTCCCTCAGCCAGAACACTGAAGATGAGTCGTGGATGGGTCTTCCAGCATGAGATTGACCCAAAACATACCGCCAAGGCAACAAAGGAGTGGCCTAGTCACTCTCCTTAATCCTATAGAAAATTTATGGAGGGAGCTGAAACTTTGAGAGGCCAAGAGACAGCCAAGAAACCTTAAGGATTTAGAGAAGATCTGTAAAGAAGAGTGGACTAAAATCCCTCCTGAGATGTGTGCATACCTGGTCACCAACTACAAGAAACGTCTTACCTCTGTGCTTGCCAACAAGGGTTTCTCCACCAAGTACTAAGACATGTTTTGCTTGGGGATCAAATACTTATGTAGCGCTACCCCGGAGGAGCCATTTAGGTATGTAGCAGAATCTCTAACCTCTTCCAGTCTAATGAGAACCTTTGAGGCCACAGACCGCTGGCATCCTTCAATATGTAGTGGGTTGTGAAGCATAGTGGGTGCAAAGATGGTGAAAGTCATTGGGCGCCAGACACTTCTTGGATGCAAAAGAGGTTTTATTTTTTTAACAGTCCCTTTTATATTTTGCAAGGGAAAGAGGGTTAGGGCCAGGACACCCTTAAGTGGTTGCAGTTTTAATAGGCAGACTCAGACTTCAATAGGAAGACAGCTGTACAGGGAAAGGCCCCAGGAAGGTGCCACTTCTGTACGTGCAGGTTTGCTGTCTCCTATGGCAACATGTATCTAACAGTTCCTAACACAAAGTTCAACAGTTCTCTCAGCTTCACTACAATGTCCACTTGTAGCTCTTCAGCCCCTTGAGCTCCTGGTCTCTCACTGAACTCTCTGATTCACTGACTCTGAATCCTGTGAGCTCCTTAAGGCTTTTGCGGGGGTATCTCCCCCCAAGCGTCACCCACGCTTCCCTGCTGCGTCCCTAGCTTGGCACTCCAGATACCTTTCAAGCTTCACCCCTGCCAACCGGCTCGGTCCCTGGCTTGACACACAAGGCTGCTCTGCAAATGTCACCTCCGCTGGTTGGTTCCCTGACTCGATCAACACCTGAAGTTTCTCGATTCTTCACCGTGCCTGTTCGGTGAGAATGTTGCTTCAGTTACTGCGGTCCCTGGTAAAGGTGAGTGGTCCCTTAGTGGTGACAGATTCCCTTCTACCTCCGACCACGACAGGTTCTCTGGCCGGCAGAACCGTCACTTTTGGTTGAACTGCAAGCCGCAGTCCCAACCCTGTGCTGCCCTCTTACTTCTGGATAGGCCCTCACACAGCCTGGCAGCCAGATGCCCCTGGGATAGGCCCAAACTCTGGCCTAGCAGCCCGGGGCAGACAACACACATCCACCCAGACGGCAGTTCGGGTGGCACTAAACATAGAACACCTGACCCCACCCAAATATATAGGTTCTCCCAGCAGGCTAAGAGATTCAAGAAAACCCCAGCCCATTGGCTGTGATATCCCATATACCCAGAAATTTGCCTTGAAATGTCTTTCTCATATCTAATGCCACCAAGTGCCCAGCCACCTAGTGGCAGAAGAGAAAAGTACTACAAGACCAAACTTAGAGAGAAATTAAGGGATCTCTAACAACTATCTACAGTAGCTACTCCTGACAAGGAATTTGGTGAGGAGCTCCCTGACTAAACCCCAGGGCGCTACATCCTCCCCATGCCCAAGAAACTACGTCTCGGAGCAAAACAATTTGAGCTCACAAGCCTGAGAGCGGGTGTCCTGGCAAAAACTAGGATGGGTAGGGAAACAGGGAAAGGTTTAACAGAATAACAAAATGTATGTGGTGTACCACATGAATAAGTATTATGCCGCGTACACACGGTCGGACTTTTCGTCTACAAAAGTCAGACGGACGCCGAAGGACTAAAGCTGGCTGACAATCTGATCGTGTGTGGGCTTCCCCGGACTTTCAGCGGACTTTTCCAGCCTCAAATCTGACGGACTTTAGATTTGAAACATGCTTCAAATCTTTACGTCGTAACTACGCCGGACCCAGAAATCCGCTCGTCTGTATGCTAGTCCGACGTACAAAAAAACGACGCATGCTCATAAGCAAAAACTAAACGGAAGCACTCGGTCTAGTAAACCTAGTGTTCGTATTGTAGGTAGCACATTCCTCACGCTGCAAAATCTGTGATCGTTGAATGCAGCGCATTAATGTCTTCTTTACTAATGCTATAAAGAACGAAGATGTTTTGCTGTTCATATTCAGAGTTCTCCCAAACTGATTTCTGGATTCTTTTTCTATTTGATCTCATGAATGATATAGTATTCTTTTTAAAAACAATGTCTCCATATTAATAATAATTTTTACACTTGTTTTTTTTTGGTGGAGTCATCTTTTATTTTAGATTTTCTCCAGATGTTTATTTTATGTTTGTTGTCGAACTTATTTTATCTTTATCTAGGTTTTTGTTTTTTTTGTTTTTTTGGTGTTTGTAAAGTTACCACAAAGAACCATTTTGGTTTTTTTGGGGTTTTTTTTGGTGTTTGTAAAGTTACCACAAAGAACCATTTTGTTTTTTTTTTGTTTTTTTTTGGTGTTTGTAAAGTTACCACAAAGAACCATTTTGTATTTATTTTTATTTTTTTTGGTGTTTGTAAAGTTACCACAAAGAACCATTTTGTTTTGTTTTTTGTTTTTTGGTGTTTGTAAAGTTACCACAAAGAACCATTTTGGTTTTTTTTATTTCTTTTGGTGTTTGTAAAGTTACCACAAAGAACCATTTTGTTTTTTTTATTTGTTTTTTGTGTTTGTAAAGTTACCATAAAGAACCATTTTGTTTTTTTTTTGTTTTTTGGTGTTTGTAAAGTTACCAAAAAAAAGAACCATTTTTTTGTTTATTGTGATTTTTTATTTTTTGTACATAAAGTTAACACAAAAGCACCGTTTTTGGTTATGTATCATTTTTTTTTTGTTAAAGTTACCACTAGAACTTTATTAATGTATTTTTTGTGTGTTTTTGTAACCTCAAGGAGATTGTTGTCCCTTGTTAATTTGACATTGTGTCTAAATCAATGCTTTAAAATAAAACACATAAAGTCTTTTCATAAACTCAAATATCCATTTATTCATGGTCTAAATAAAATAAAGAGGAAGTCAACGCTGGAGAAAGTCTGTGGACAAGAAAATTGGGATCTTGAGGAGTCCATATAAGAGGGAGCACAATCTGGTCCAGGAATCCCAGAGATCAACAGTACCAGCAGATGATATAGATGTCCCCAGACTGTGGTACTACAACAGCCTGCGTCTTCTGCCAGACCAGACTGAACCCAGGTCATCACTTTCTTCTCTTCCCTGCAGCCTTTCCTCCACGCTGCCCTGCACCCTTCCCTGCAGCCTTCCCTGCAGCCTTCTTTGGAGGCTGTGGCTCTGGTGTTTGAGTTGTGGCTCTGGTGTTTGAGTTGTGGCAGGAGGAGAAGGAGGAGGAGGGGGGGGCTGCCTCATGTAGTTGTGTGTTTCTAGTTAGCGTGCCCTGCAGCCCCTTCTGTATTGTTTCCCCAAACAGTCTCTCACAAATGAGGCGTTGGTCCCACTCCATTTTAAGCAGCCTGCTGGCTAAGTAGCAGCCATAGGCCTCTTCAGTTTCGGGGGGGCTCCTTAAAAAATTGGTGGCCTCTCGCATGAGGCGCAGGGATGCCTCCTGTGTCACCGTCCCCTTCCTGGCCCTTTTTTTTGGAAGGTGGAGGGGAGGCACTTGGGATTGTGTCAGGCTCCTACTGGGCCCAGCCCCCTCCTGCCTGACACTGGGCCCAGCCACCTCCTGTCTGACACTGGGTCCGGCCTCCTCCTGCCTGACACAGGGTCCTGCCTCCTCCAGGATGATGCTGAATCCGGCCTCCTCCAGGCTGTCCACGGGCCCGGTCTCCTCCTGCCTGCCACTTTCCCCACATTCCTCCTGGCTGGCCTCATCCTGTGTATAAAAAAAGGACATAGTTTTAGTATTTTGTTTTGGGTTCATCAATGACACACAATTTGCTTCTCATGACTAGCAAATTCAATGTGAATACATCTCTTAATAAAAGAGTATAGAAATCAGACACCCTAATTTTTTGAAGCAGGTGACAAACATATTTAGCCACTACTGTCAATTGATATGTATACATCATTTTTAGGGGAAAATGTTTTGAATCAATTATAACATCCAGTTAACACCATTAATATTAGGACAGTAAATATTTGGGAAATTAATTTACCTGACTCCAGATGGTCATATCCGGTTCATCCAGGATGGAAGACCCAGCTTGGTCCTCATCAGCCTCTGCTGGGGTGGAGGGAAGGGTGCATGGAAGGGTGGAGGGAAGGGTTGAAAGTGATGCCCTGGCTTCAGTCTGGTCATCAAGAAACCGTAGTTTATTGTAGTACCACAGCCTGGGTACATAAACATCATCTGCTGATGCTCCTGATCTCATGGATTCCTGGATCTTGTTATGCTCCCTCTTATACATGTTCCTCAAGATCCCAATTTTCTTTAACAATGTCTCCATTGTTGCTTCCGGGATGGTCGTCTGGACAAATGACAGAAGTCTCTCCAGCGTTGACTTCCTGACATGCTTTAAATAATATTGAGGGTGTTTCACCTCCCACAGATTCCTCATCTCTCTATACTTGTCTATAAAAGCTGACAAAAAATCAGGATCCTTAAATTGGGCATTCATAATGTCTGTAAAAGATAAAGACACAAGCCAAAAAACACTTATTAGGTTTCTGCTAAACCCTCATCATCTTATCCCTATGTAGGCCTCATCAATCTGTCAAGCCATATAGGCTGCTTGCTACAAAGTCTTGACGAAATTTATAAATTTAAAATTACCTTCGTTTAGTAGCGTCCCGGTCCACTATCACCTACGCACAGAACGTACGTACGACACAATACGTAACAGCGTTTTATACACTGCACATGCGTAATACTCCGCCTACTTGGCCCGCCCCTGACGTTATTTTTGTTTACGCATATACCCGCCCTTGACTCTACGCACAGAACGTACGTACGTACGACACGTGCGCAAGAACCCTCTTTATACACTGCGCATGTGTGAAACTCCGCCTGCATCGCCCGCCCCTGATGTTCAATTTTAACTCATGTTCTCCGCCCCTTAATTCTACGCACAGAACGTACGTACGACACGTGCGCAAGGCCCCTCTTTATACACTGCGAATGTGTGAAACTCCGCCTGCGTCGCCCACCCCTGACGTTCGATTTTAACTCATATTCTACGCCCATTTTTTATACGGTGCGTAGTGGGGTGAATAATGGTGGAGACACATCAGGTGTGTACTACCTCAGGTAGCGACGAAAGCCCGGAGGCCGGAACGTCACAATCTGGAAAGCCGAGATTTAAGGCCTCCAATATGTCCTTTAAAGAGATGGTGGAAATGGTGGCCATTCTTAAAAAAAAGGACTATGATGGGAAGTATGGGCCGTACGCCCGGCCAAATTTGAGAAAAGCCAAAATAATGGCGAAGGTGGTGAAGACCTTACATGGTTCTTTTGGGGTACAGCGCTCGAATGATCAAATTCGAAAAAGATGGTCCGACCTCAAACTCAGGGAGCCGGATCAGTACAGACGGATCCGTAAAGTGCTGAAAAAAAGTAAGTACTTGTCGTGTTTTCATCTTGTGTTTATTACCTTGTATACTGCTCCATGTGCTGTTCTTTCCTATACGATTTTTGCATCGTTTGAAACGATCTTTTAATAAACCTCCTTACATATATAGAGATATCTATATATATATATATATATATATATATATATATATAGATATATATATAGATATATATATCTATATATATATCTATATATATATATATATATATATATATATATATATATATATATATATATATATATATATATATATATATAATATATATAATATATATATATATATATCTCTATATATATCTATATAGATATATAGATATATTGATATATAGATATATAGATATAGAGAGAGATTTTTAGATATATTTAGATATTGATATATAGATATCGATATATCTATCTATGTCGATATGTCTTTATTAAATTAAATATTTAGGAAACTAGGAACTCTACACAAACAGACAATTTGTACACCACTTCACTACAATGTTTGAAGATTACTATGTACTAAAATATCTGTGTGCTAAGTATATTAATTTTTTGGTTCACATAGGGGAAAAAACACTCAGCCAAGAAGAACCCAGTCCCCCCCAACCAAAAGAACATACTTGGTGAATCAGCCCAAGCCCCACTGAGGATGTGGAGGAAGGAGAGGTGGGCGATATGGGCACCCTACCAGGTGAGTGTCTGACACACCAGCTTACGGTAATCTATGCATGGCTGCCTTTTATTTTATGAAATTTTTTTACTCTATTTTAGGTGATCTGGTTGTGCTTGACTCAAGCAACAGCGCCACCCCAGAGAATGTTGATGAAGTATGCAACATGGGCACCCCACCAGGTCAGTGTCTGAGACACCAGCTTATGGTAAGGTAAACTATGTATGTCTGCATATTTCTAAACACATATTTTTTTCATTCTATTTTAGGTCCAAGTGACTATTTCACAACAGACAGTGCCCAACGACTAATTTCTAAAATAATGGCCTGGAATGGGGAGATTGATCAAATGCGGAATCGGCTGGATCGTATGCAGCAGGAAATGAAGGACATGATTGATGTTTTGGGTCGAATCTAAATGCCCCTTTTAAACCCCAAAAACATCGATCATGTCCTTCATTTCCTGGTTTGCTGACCCCATTCTGGGCCTTCTCTTTTGTGGAAATTATATGCCTGTTTAACAACATAAAAAAACAAAAAGTACAAAAAAATGGAGGCCTGTTTTGAAAAAAAAAAAAAACCTGTTTTTAAAAAAACAAAAAATTAAAATTTTTTTTTTAAAAAAGCCAAAAAAAAAAGGCCTGTTTTTAAAAATTAAAAAAAAAAAAATAATAAAAAAAGGCCTGTTTTTAAAAATTAAAAAAAAGGCCTGTTTTTAAAAATTTAAAAAAATACAAAAAAAGGCCTGTTTTTAAAAATTAAAAAAAATAATAAAAAAAGGCCTGTTTTTAAAAAATAAAAAAAATAAATAAAAAAGAGGCCTGTTTGTTAAAATCAAAATTAAAAAAAAATATATATTTTAAATTGTAAAAAAATATAATTATATTTTTCCAAATTTGTCAGTATATTGATATATTTTTGCCTATGAACATTTTATACTAATGCTTAAGTGAATGTTTACAGAATATTAAAACATCTGTTTAATAATTAACTAAATGTGTGGTTTGTTATTTCAATGCTCAGTATCAGTTTGTTTACATTTTAAATAGTTGTTTACAGTGACAATGGAGCTTATTTAGTCAAGGAAAATACACTTGGCACTACAAGTGCTCTACCATAACCTAGGAGAAAGCCCAAAAGAAAGGCAAGCAATAAATATAATTCAAAATTTCATCAAGATTTTTTTATTTTGATAATTTAGATATCCTGGCCCATTGCAATGGCCCCCCTACCCATAAAATAATTTACATATTGCTGTCGAACTTGACGGGCACTTTGGGGGGCCAAGCCAGTACGGACAGTATCCAGGCCCGTAAGATTGTCACTGATAAGTCCGGCCTCAGGCCCAACTGGCACAATATAATTTGGGGAATGTTTGTGCAAAAAGTTGTGCAGGATGCAGCACGATAAAATGATAAAATTAGGTTTGTATTCCGCCAAGTTAATGGATGTTTGAAACAGGCGGAACCGGCTGGCCAGAATCCCAAACGCATTCTCAACCACTCTTCTAGCTCTGGCCAGCCGGAAATTAAAAACCCTCCTCTCCGGGGTGAGGGTTCTTTGGGGGAATGGCCTCATGAGGTGCTTGCTCAGAGCGAAGGCTTCGTCTGCTATGAAGACAAAGGGGAGTCCTTCCACGTTATCCGCATCAGGTGGCAATCCCAGGCCACCACTCTGGAGACGCTGGCAGAACTCCGTCTGGGCAAATACTCCTCCATCCGACATCCGGCCATTCTTCCCCACGTCCACATAGAGAAATTCATAGTGTGCCGACACCACCGCCATTAAAACAATACTATGGAACCCCTTATAATTAAAATAGTATGACCCCGAATGGGGTGGTGGCACGATGTGGACATGTTTCCCATCTATAGCCCCTCCACAATTGGGAAAGTCCCAACGGGTGGCAAAATGGGATGCCACAGTCTGCCATTCCTGTGGCGTTGAAGGAAACTGGGGAATCAAACAAGAAAACAAAACTCAGTAATTTAGAAAAGAACATTGTAACAACATTATACACTTAAAACATTATTGCCCAGCATCAGTATAACATTAAATAATTGAAATCTTCTTGAATAAATAATATGGAAAGGCACACTTATCAGATTGCTCACCCCCTCTGATGGCACATTACATTTTAGGGGGTGGTGAAATTAGAAATTAATTAAAAGTTTAAGGACACGCAGGGTTTTATTGACTAAAGGCTACAAGACTGTGCAGTTGTCGCACTCTGCAAGTGCAGTTGCTCCACAGCTTAGTAAATGAGGTAAGGTAAAAGGCTTTCATGTTGCAAGGAGTACCCAATCACATGCAAGGGCAATTCATCCAAACACTTTGTGGCTTGCACATGATTGGATGATGGAAATCAGCAGAGCTTCTGCTAATTTACTAAAGCACTAGAGCAAATGCACTTGCAGAGTGCAAATGCATTTTGCAAATTGCAACATATATTTGCTTTGTAAAAATCAACACCACAGAACATTATAGCAAATTATTAGGGGGGGTTTGGAAATCAAGCTAATTACATGCACACTATTTGGATTGAGTTTAGGTGGGGGGGGGTTGGAAATCAAGCTAATTACATGCACACTATTTGGATTGAGTTTAGGGGGGGGTTGGAAATCTAGTTTATGACAGACACACTATTTGGATGGAGTTTGGGGGGGGGTGGAAATCTAGTTTATGACATGCACACTATTTGGATGGAGTTTAGGGGAAACAAAATACAATGCAGCTGACTAAATACATTCAAACTGAGTAGACTAGGTGGATATGTGCCCAGCATTGTATGCTGGGGAGGTTAGTGAAGGCAAATATATATGCATGACAAAAAAGAACAGGAAAAGATTCCAGCATGCGTGAGGAGAAAAAGGGGACATTCACACTATATTGCAATGATGGTAAGTAGTGTTTGAGTTAAGAAATACATTACATTATCAAAGATTAAAGAAAAGAACATGTGATGCTAATAAAAGAAAAAATTCTTACCTTAATATAGTCCTTCTGCAGGACCTGGATGATGGCAGAACAGGTCTCTGGGATAATGATCCCCAGAGCCTGTGGGGAGATGCCTGTCGAGAACTTGAGGTCCTGCAGGCTTCTCCCTGTCGCCAAGTACCGCAACGTGGCAACTAGCCTCTGCTCCGGAGTGATGGCTTGCCTCATGCAGGTATCCTGCCTGCTGATATAGGGGGTCAGCAAAGCCAACAAACGGTCAAAAACGGGGTCCGTCATCCGGAGAAAGTTCCTGAAATCCTCAGGATTATCTTCACGGATCTCACGGAGCAATGGCATGTGACAGAACTGGTCACGCTGAAGCAACCAATTCTTCGTCCATGAACTCCTCCTTGCCCTGTTCATGGACTGGTCTTGGGCTGAAGAATGAACTACAGCACCAAGCACATACAATGCACGAGCTCGACGATGAGTACGTACAGGTAACATGGCTTCAAAACGGTCGGCTGGTCAGAACGCACTTAACAGAATGCACTGAAGAACAGCAAGGCCTGTGAAGAGCGACCTGAAAATCAGGAACGAGCGGACAATAAAACAAAGGTTTCTCAATGCCAACTGACCAAACGCACTGAAAAGCAGATATAAACCTCACAAGCACAGACTGAACAACAGTTAAAACGAACTGAAAAATACGAGTCTCACAAGCGCGAATCGTCTCTCACCAAACTTCTACTAACACGAGATAAACACGAGATTAACAGAAGGAGCCCAAAGGGTGTCGTACGGGCTATTGAACTTCCGTTTTATAGTCTCGTCGGACTTGGTGTACGTCACCGCGTACTAGGCTGTCGAACTTTTGTGTGATCGTGTGTAGGCAAGTCCGTTCGTTAGAAAGTCTGCCGAAAGTCCGCCGCAAGTCCGCCAAAAGTCCGCCGAAAGTCTGTCGGACAGGCTGTTGGACTTTTGTAGACGAAAAGTCCGACCGTGTGTACGCCCCATTAGTATCAAACATGAAATAGTCACATGTGACATTCAAATATCAAAGTAGTTATTTACACTTTAAAGGCAGCAAAGCAATAATACTGCTCCCTGACTATCTATCTAATTATATATATATATATATATATATATATATATATATATATATATATATATATATATACAGTCGTAACAATAAACAAATGGTTAGTGTTGTTATCCGGCTAGATCCCTGTCTCTCCTTGGCCAAAGAATATGTACCGATTCGACAACACCTGAAAAAGAGAAATCAAAGCAATGCAAAAGCATCCTATCTTTTAGAATATGGTGTAATATGTACACAGTGATTTAAACTAGTCCTCAGCCGAGGGCAGCATGAAACACGAGAACATCTTATGCATGTCTACATTATTTACATTTTTTAAAAGCAGGCCCCATTCTCTTCAAGAATGCCACCCCCTTTCATAACCCGTATAAAACTATAAACCTCAGTAATACTCTGATCCAAATAGTCCTGACAGATGTATATTAAAGACATGTGCATTTTGTTTCGTTCCGAATCGAAATTCGGACAAATTTTTCATTATTTGGAAATTCGGATGCATCCGAATTTCCTAATTACAAAAGTGATGAATTTAAACGAATCCGAAAAAAAGCGAACGAATTCGAATCGAATTCGAAAACAAATTCGAATCGAAATCGAAAACAAATTCGAATCGAATTCGAAAACAAATTCGAATCAAATTCTAAAACATATTCGAATCGAAGTTGAAAACATATTCGAATCGAAGTCGAAAACATATTCGAATCGAATTCGAAAACATAATCGAATTCGAAAACAAATTTGAATCGAATTTGAAAACAATAGAAATCGATTTTCTAA